>JAJIBD010027957.1:0-48041 GCA_021461705.1 Cryptotis parvus
CAGGCTCACTGCACTGGCTGTGCTGACGAGCCTCCTGTGTCATTGTTCAGGCTCACTGCACTGGCTTGGTGCTGACCGAGCCTCCTCTGTCATTGTTCAGGCTCACTGCACTCGCTGGTGCTGACCGAGCCTCCTGTGTCATGTTCCAGGCTCACTGCACTGAGTGGTGCTGACGAGCCTCCTGTGTCGTGTTCAGGCTCACCTCACTGGCTGGTGCTGACCGAGCCTTCTGTGTCATTGTTCGAGGCTCACTGCACTGGCTGATGCTGACTGAGCATCCTGTGTCATGTTCAGGCTCACTGCACTGACTAGTGCTGACCGAGCCTCCTGTGTCATGTTCAGGCTCACTGCACGGGTGGTGCTGACCGAGCTTCTCCTGTGTCATTGTTCAGGCTCACTCCACTGGCTGGTGCTGACTGAGCCTCCTGTGCCATGTTCAGGCTCACTGCACTGGCTGGTGCTGACTGAGCCTCCTGTGTCATTGTTCAGGCTCACTGCACTGGCTGCTGCTGAACCGAGTCTCCTGTGTCATTGTTCAGGCTCACTGCACTGGCTGGTGCTGATCGAGCCTCCTGTGTCATTGTTCAGGCTCACTGCACTGGGTGGTGCTGACCGAGCCTCCCTGTGTCATTGTTCAGGCTCACTCCACTGGCTGGTGCTGACTGAGCCTCCTGTGCCATGTTCAGGCTCACTGCACTGGCTTGTGCTGACGAGCCTCCTGTGTCATTGTTCAGGCTCACTGCACTGGGGGGGCTTCTGTGCACCTTTCCCATCTGATATGCTGCGATCCTACTGGGCTGACAGCATTGTGACATTTGGCAAGTCGCAAAGCCACATATGTAGCCGCATAGTCCAAGAGCTATCCACTTGATCACTTGAATCCCGTTATTCGTCAATTTGCTCGAGCGGGCACCAGTAACATTTCCATTGGACCCTATCGTGTACCAATGTAGCCCAATGGCATCTGGTTGATTCAGAAATATGAAGAGCCTCAAATCGTTCCTTCAGGGTCTTGACAAGGAAGTCTGACCATCTTGTAGGTGGGCGGCCCATGTGATCTTTTGAAATCCCGTGGGATCCAGTCGGTAATGGCTCTAGTCAGCGGTTGTCTCCAAATCGCATTACATGTCCAGCCCATCTGATTTTCGATGCCTTGGCAAAGGAGACAGCGTCCCTGATTCTGAATAGCGACGGAGGTCAGAACTCTGGATTCCTTCTCTCGCTTGAGTGAGGCATGATATTCCAATCATAGCTCTTTCGATTCCTCTCTGGGAGACCCGAATAGCATTCTCATCCTGCTTTCATAGGGCCCAGGTCTCTGAGGCGAATGTTAATGCAGGGAGAGCAGTGGAGTCAAAGAGATGTGCCCGGAGCCAGAGGTTCTTTGTCCTTTTAGCTATTTCTTCGATGCCTTTGAGGCGCCATGGCGCTCTCTTCCCCCTCGCAGCTCAGGTTTCAGGTCGTTCATCATGTTGATTTCTCGACCTAGGTACACATAACTGTTGCATTCAGAGATGTTTGTTCCATTGAGAGTGAATGGGGCCTCTGGAACTAGTTCATTTTTCATGAACATTGTTTTTCTTTAGATTTATCTGTAGACCTATCTTTCCACATTCTCGGTCGAAGTCAGCCAGCATTTGTGCCACTTGGCTAATGTTTGGTGTTATTAGAATGATGTCATTAGCAAAGCGGAGGTGGTGTAGTTGCCAACCATCTATCTTCACTCCCATTCCTTCCCATTCTAATGGTCGCATGATGTTCTTGAGGGTGGGGCTGAAGAGTTTTTGGTGAAATGGTATCACCTTGTCGAACCCCTCTTTTGACATTAATGATCACTTCTTTGTAGAATGGTGAGATCCTGGTGGTGAATCCGTAATACAGCTCACGAAGGATCTTGATGTATTGGGTTTGAACACCCTGTTTGGCTAAGGCTTCGATGACCGCTTCAGTCTCCACAGAATCAAAGGCTTTCTGTAAATCAATGAAGCGTTAGACAGAGCGGCATCTTGTACTCCCTACAAACCTCAATGAGCTTGGTTACTGTGTGGATATGGTCGATTGTGCTGAATCCTTTCCGGAAGCCTGCTTGCTCGCATGGTTGTCCTTCATCTAGTGTTCTGCTAATCCTGTTCAGGATGACTCGTGTAAACAGCTTGTAGATGACGGACAACAGGCAGATGGGGCGATAGTTGCCGATGTCGTGAATGTCTCCCTTCTTGAACAGTAGAACTGTCCTGCTGGTTTTCCATTGGGAGGGCACCTTGCATTCGGACAGGTAGCGTGTGAAGAGCCGAGCTAGTGTATTGATTGAGTACCGGCGGCAGATTCTTCAGGTGTTTGGGTCTGACTTTGTCTGAGCCTGGTTGCTATTCCCCTTCTTTACCGATGAGATGGCATGTCGGATTTCAGAAGGGAGAACGTTGGGAATGACATATCCATCCTGTGCAATTTGGTATGTGGGCAGGTGGATGTGGCTATCAAAGAGATTTGAGTAGAAGTCCTGTTTAATCTTCTCCATTGCCTTTCTGGAAGATGTGATAGATCCATCAGGGCATCGGAGGGAAGTCATCTTGGTCTTATAGTTGGCGAAGGACAGCGGGCAGTGTGAATACTTTTCCCGGCTTCTGCTGCATCTTCCAGTATTTCTGCTCTTCTGTCTTTCAGGTCTTCTTTTTTATTGCTTCTCTGCACCGTTTAGCAAGCTTGGACGTTAGCATTTGGTCTCCTGAGGCTCGCGCCTTGCCACGTTGGCGAATGAGCTCAAGAGTTTCTAAAGACAAGCGTCCTTTTGTGTCTTTCTCTCTCTGGGCATTCTTCGCACAATCATGGAGGTGCTGAACCAGTCGATTGTATTCTTCATCGATGTCGCCAATGATGGTATCTTTCCATGTTGCTGCAATGGTGCCAAAGAGTTCCCAGTTAGTGGTCATTCTGGGAGTTCTCTTCTTAAACTTTGCAGCCTTTTCTCCCCGTTGTGGGAAGTAGAAATTTGCACGAAGAAGACGGTGGTCCAATCCTGTTTGGAATTTGGGGACGACAGCAACATCGGTCCAGACAAAACCGTTGATTGAAGATGATGTGGTCAATTTCATTGTGGAACTGTCCGCCAGGAGATTCCCATGTCCAACGTTTCGCTTCAGCCTTCTGGAACTGTGGAGTTCCCATGAATGGTCTTGGTGGACATGATGAACTCAGATAGTCTCTCACCCTATTCGTTCCATTCTAGGCCATGGGTCCCGATGTGGAGTTCTTCAGCCGATCTTCTTGGTCCTATCTTGGCATTAAAGGTAGATCTTGTAGAAGGTGTGATCTTTTTTTATAGAACTCCTCCAGTTCCATGTAGAATTTCTCAATTTCATCTTCTTTGTATGTGGATGTTGGTGCGTAGACAATGAAGATAGAAATTGCTGGCAGTGGGCCACATCTCTTCAAGTGTAATCGTCCTATTCGGTTTGTTAGGCATTCAAATGAATCAATGTTGGCGGCCATGTTCGTGTTGACAAGGACACCAACGCCACTGACGCCTCTTTCGTCGAATGTTCCAAGAAACAATTCTTCTCCGGTGTCAAATACAGCATGATGCAACTGGCGCCTCCTCATCTCAGTCAGACCAATGATGTCGTACTTGATCTTTTGCTTGCAGCATCAGATCCTCAATATATGCTTCCGATGCCAGCGTGTGCATTGAAAGTACAGACAATCATTTTAGTCCTTCTTGGTTTTGGCAGCCTAGGATGGCCGTGAAATTTTATCAGGCACTGCTTGTTTGCCTTTCTTACTGCTGCCGTATTAAGGGCTCTCTCGGGGTCAGGAAAGAGCTATAGATCAGAACAATCTGGTGTTTTGGAGTGTGAGTAGGCGCAGTTGTGAGCAGGGCTGTTCTATGTCAATGTGTGTCCAGTTTGGCCGCAGGTGCTTCAGGCGGGAAGGGAATGTGCTGCTCTCATTCCGAGAGGACCTCAGAAATCTCAGCCAGACCAGACTACCTGGAAGATTCAGAGGCATCATGTTCTTTTGGGTATTAGTTGGGGAGCTGGGTATTTGCTTTTGCCAGGAAGATGGCACAGATGCACAAAGGGCTACCAGGCTTTCCAGTGGGGGTGGGGGTGAGGCAAAGCACTTTTTTTTAAACCATAAGCTCCACTCTGGGGTCCCTCCTGAAGACACACGATCAGAGCTCAGTAAGGGTCAGATCTAACTAAGGCATCTGCTGCGACCATTACAGACAGAAGCCAACATTGGGAAAGGTATAAATGGGAAACAGATGATCACACACACACACACACACACACACACACACGAAAATGTCAGCACAAATCTCAAGGGGCCGGTACTAAGTGCAACCAGCAAGAGAATTCTACATGACTAACACGAGACAAGCAAAACCCTGTCTAGACACAGAGCAAATCAGTGGATGCCAGAGAGGGCGGGTACAGGACAGCAGAGTTGTAAGATCAGAAGGTTCAGGCATTCACTTTTAAGTTCTCATTAGGAAACTAAGAGCCGAGACCAACCTCTTTGTCCTGAGGGCCCACGATTAAGGAAGCTTGGGCTCTGCCTCCCGCCCTCCAGCTTCCACAAGGACATCCGTGCTGAAGACTTTGCTGAGCATGTGAGGGAGAAAGGAGAAGGACCGAAACTGGGGCTTCGCGAAGGATTACCAGGTGGGGCCCACGTGTGGGGTGAGCCGCACTGTCACCTACGTCTCCTACTGTGGGAAGCGGGGGAACAGCCACAAGTCCTAAGGGCTGGGCAAAAATCCACAGGCTCAAAGCTCTGATTGTCTTGTGTTTATTTCCATTCTCTGATTCCCCTTGTCATTGCAACGACTGGGGGTTGTGCACTTGGCAGGGTGCTCACTGAGATTGGCCCTCCCTGCCTTGGTCCCTCACATCCTGCTTACCAGGGAGCACAAGGCCAGCCATGGCACCCAAATATTTAGTTGTGGTGCATGTAGGGGCTTCATACCTCTGTGAAGCTTGCACACAAACAGCTGTGGCGTGGCTGGACAGCAGAGGGCTGTGGGCATCCACCTGGTGGACATCGGGGGTTTGAACTCAGCCATCCGCTTGTAGGCATGTACCCCCAAGATATTCCTCCAGGTCCTGTGACTTCCCCAGGTCTTTTCTGGGAAGGGGTCACACCTAGCAGTTGCTCAAGCATTATCCTGGCTCTGTGCTCAGGGATATTCCTGGTAGGCCGAGGGCACCGCATGTGGTGCCAGGGACCAAACCAGCGTCAGCCGTGTGCAAGGCCAGCGGCCTCCCCACCTCTACTGTCTCTCCAGGCCTTTTTGATTCCTCGAGACCCTGAGTGTGATGGGGCCTGGGTCTGTCCTACCCAACAATTGACCCCCTGAAGGTTTGTTCTTCCCCTCACTCCATCCTCTCCATTACTGCCATCCCCCTAACCCTCCCCAGTATCCCAGGATGGTGGCATTCCGACATGGGTTTCAGCCTAATTTCAGCCTAAGGGGGCAGAGGGACGACTCCGTGAGCCTGCTCACAGACTTTGTCTGATGAGTTTGGGTTTAATCCCCACTACATATGGTCCCCTAAGCACTCCTGGGAACGATGCCCAAGTGCAGAGCCTCGGACGAGCCCTGAGCACTGCTGGTGTGACCCTAAAATATAAAACCAACCAACTCCTACCAAGAAAAAGTGGCACTAGAGAAGGCAAAGGGCACCAGCTGCGTATTGGGGAAGTGGCTGGACCCGGCGCCTGCGACCCTCCCTATCTGTCCCCAGCTCTTAGACCAGGAGGACGAGTACCAGCAGCCTCAGAGCGCGGCATTGGCTCCCGAGAATGAGAACAAGAACCGGTACAAAAACGTGTTGCCTTGTGAGTGCCGAGTGTCTGGGGAGGTGTCCCTGCCCCACGTCACATCTGCCCTGCTATGGTGGGGTCCTGGGTGGGGCGCCCGCCTGTCTTTGTCCCACCAGTAACGCTGTCCCTCCCCAGATGACTCCTATCGGGTGCCCCTGAAGCCGCCTCCCAGGGGAGCCAGGCTCCGACTACATCAATGCCAGCTTCATTCCTGTAAGGCTGGGGCCAGGGAGAATGGCATCACCCTCATGAGCCTGGGCAGGAGGGACCCCTGACCTGTCCACCGCCTTCGCACCCCACAGGGCCTCTGGAAAGACCAGGAGTTCATCGCCACGCAGGGCCCCTGCCCCACACCGTGGGTGATTTCTGGCGCATGGTTTGGGAACAGCAGAGCCACACCCTGGTCATGCTGACCAACTGCATGGAGTCGGGAAGGGTGAGTGTGCTGACCATTGACCTCTGACCCCTCACTGACCTGGTCCACTGTTCCACAGCCAGGACCATCCTAGTCAATGATCTTGCGAAAGTGTAGCTGCCTCGCTGCCTGTGAGTCCTGTGAGACCTCTGCCCTAGAGTGGGGGCGGAGTGGTAGTCCAGGGGTAGGGCATTTGCCTTGCATGCAGCCGCCCGATTCCAGCCCAGGCATCCCATATGGTCCCTCTGAGCACCGCCAGGAGTAATTCCTCAGTGACAGGAAGAATAACCCTGAGCATCGCCAGGTGTGACCCAAAAAGGAAGGAAAGAAAGAAAGAAAGGAAGGAAGGAAGGAAGGAAGGAAGGAAGGAAGGAAGGAAGGAAGGAAGGAAGGAAGGAAGAGGAAGGAAGGAAGGAAGGAAGGAAGGAAGGAAGGAAGGAAGGAAGGAAGGAAGGAAGGAAGGAAGGAAGGAAAGAAAGGAAGGAAGGAAGGAAGAAAGGAAAGAAAGAAGAAAGAAAGAAAGAAAGAAAGAAAGAAAGAAAGAAAGAAAGAAAGAAAGAAAGAAAGAAAGAAAGAAAGAAAGAAAGAAAGAAAGAAAGAAAGAAAGAAAGAAAGAAAAAGAAAGAAAGGAAAAAGGAAAAAAGAACTCTGCCCTAGAGTGCAGGGGGCACAGGAGACAGTGGAGGGTCTGAGGAGACCTCCAGTTTCTGACCCCAAGTCCCCAGGTGAAGTGTGAGCATTATTGGCCATTGGATTCCAAACGCTGCACTTATGGGCACCTCCAAGTGACGCTGGAACACGAAGACGTGAAGGAGAACTGGACAATCAGGACCCTGAATCTCCGCCACGTAAGCCCCGCCCCAGGCTTCACCCAGGAGCCCTGCAATAATGAGAATTCCCCCATCCCCACTCACAAGTCCCACCCTCAGGCCCCACTCCGGTAAGCCCCCGCCCTAGGCTCCACCCACAGTCAGCTCTGTAAGCCTCCCCCCAGGATCCACCTCCAAGCTCTACTCCTCAAGCCCCGCCACACCCTCGGCCTCTCTGATTGGCTTCCCCAAAAGCCCTTTGCCAAGAACCTACACTTGTGCCCCAGGAGGGTTAAATCCTGGTAACGCCGCAGTCAGAAGCTAGCCCCTCCCACTGGGTCCCACCCTCCACCGCACGACTTCCTCCTCGCAGACGCAGGAGCAGAGGACACTGCAAGTGCGACAGTTTCATTATATGACCTGGCCGGACCACAGCGTGCCCCACCCCCCGATCCCTTGCTGAGTTTCCGGAAGCTCTTCCGCGAGCGGCTGGACTTTTGCTCAGAGGGCGGCCCTCCCATCGTGCACTGCAGGTGAGGGAGGAGAGGGGCTGGCCGGTGGGGAGGAGTTTGTGGGGAAAGGCAGGATGGAAGAGCAAAGGATGGGTGGCGGGACCCGGCTGTGACAAGCCAGAGGAGGTGCGGGCTGGGAGCCCCTCAGTGTTGCTGGGTGCAGGCCCTCAACGTCTGCGGTGGCTATCCCAGAGCCTGCGAAGTGCAGAACATCCTCTGAAATGGGGCCTCTGGCTCCCATGAAAGTTGGCATGCTGGGACATCTAGAGGGCAGTGCTGGAGGGACAGTCCCAGCTCCCCCCCTGCCTGGGCCTCACACCAGTCCCCAGGGTTGAGCTAAGACCCAGTTGGGAAGCTTGTCCTTAGGTTCAGTTAGGAACTTGATGTTCAGGGGGTGACCCTAGCTGGGCCCCTGACCCACCACCCTGTCCTGTCTGGGCAGAGGACCTTCCCTTCCTCCTGCAGAAGTTACACCCATGCTTGAGCCATAAGGAGGAGTGGATCCTTGTTCTGGCCTCCTTGTGGCTGAACACAGTGAACCCAGACCTGAAGGTCACATGGTGTCTGATGTCATTATGAGCAAACACCCAACTAGGTCAACCCACTGTCAGAACACCAAGAGAGGCTGGGGATTGAGGGCGTATGGGCACGTGGAGCCCTGTGGGGAGAGGATGGTGTCTCAGATAGATGGTGGGCGCACAGTGTTTGTCCATGTACTGAGATGCCCTCTTTGGAACCGGTCATCTTATGCTTAAAAAAAAAGTTAAGACAGGGAACTGGAGTGACAGTACAGGAGGGAGGGCATTTCCTTGCACATGGCTGACCCAGGTTCAGTTCGAAGCACCCTGTGTGGTCCCCCGAGCACCACCACCAGTAATTTCTGAGTGCAGAGCCAGGAATAAGCTCTGAGTACCACTGCTGTAGCCTCAAAGTTAAGTCACCAATGGGGAATTGATGTGATGTTTTGTTTTGGCCACACCCGGCTGTGCTCAGGGCTGACTCCTGGATCTGTACTCAGGGATCATTTCCTGGTGGACTCAAGGGACCAAATGGGTGTTGCAGTGGGGGTGGAACCCAGGTCAGTCATATGCGGGGCCAGCTCCCTCCCCCGCTATGCGATCACTCTGGCCCAGGAATTGTTTTGTGTGGGTTACCACACAGTCAGAGGAGCTGACTGCACTGAGCCAGGACCTCGACCAGCTCAGATTCCGCTGACCCCTCTGGACATGGGCATGCTGCCACTGAATCAGACACGCATGGTCCCTTTGCGCTAACAATCCTGGTCACTTCCCTGGAAGTTGAGGTTTCATAAACCAGAGCTATAGTATTGCAGGGAGGGTGCTGGCCTTGCACATGGCTGACCTGGGTTTGATCCGTGGTACCTCAAATGGTTCTCTGAGACCACCAGGAGTGATCCTAGGGTGCAGAGCCAGGAGTAGGCCCTGAGCACTGCAGGATGTGGGCTCCCCACTACAAAAAAAGCAGAAGTTGATGTTACCAAGAATAAAGAGTACCACTGATGGACTGGATGGGGGAGGGGGGTCCACATTGCAGGCAGGGAAGGAGTGGAGAGGTGATAAGAAAAGTCCAGACTGGACCATTTGACATCACAGCTGATGCCTGAGTAGGTGACGGGTTAGGGGGCAGAACATCCCCCTCTGTTTTGCAGCTGTAAGTCCACACATGACTTTCTTTTTTGGTTTGTTTTTGCACCCAGAAGTGCTCAGGACTCACTCCTGGCAGAGCTTGGAGGATCATATGGGATGCTGGGAACTGAACCAGGCAGACACCCTCCTTCTGCTTATTGCATTGAAGGCCTGCACCCATGACTTTGCTTTGATGTTCTGTTGTTTATTCACTGGTTTGTGGGGGCCATTCCCAGAAGTGCCTATGGTCATGTGGTCTTAGGATGTAACCCAGGTCTCAAGCATGCCAGGCATATGCTCCCACTTGAATTACCTCCCTGACCCCCACTCTGCGGAGTATGGGGTCTCCCAAGCAGGGCTCTGGAGGCCTTGGACCTTTTCCAGTAGTTATCATCCAAGCAGCAGTTGGCTCAGTGTGAGAAAAGAGGCTTTGGGTCTGCCTGGACAGCACAGCGTGTGCAGAGGCCTCCTGAACTATTTACTCCTTGCAACGTTTAGGGGCCCAGGTGGTATTGGGGGTCAAATTAGTACAATGACTGGTGGGACAAGCCCCTTAAGCCCTATTACAACTGTGTTCCCCAAACATCATTTTGAATAATGTATTGTCCACCAGTCTTACTGAAGACTGTGACATCAGCAGTCACATATATTTTATCATTTGTATGGGACACTCTCCATGTGTCCCCTGATATATTCTTTAAAATTATTATACCACTGTGATATATGCAATTACAAAGCTGTTTATGATGGGTTTCATACGTTGTTCTAGTGCCCATCCCTCCACCAGTGCACCGTTCCCAAACCCAGTAACCCCAGACTCCCTCTCCCTCCCCCTTCCTGCTTCTACAGCAGGTACTTAATTCTTCTTGCTCCTCCAACTCTTCCTCCTTTCTTCTTTCTTCATCTTCTCCTTCTCTCTCCTCCTCCTCCTCTCCTTCTCCTCTTTCCTCTCCTTCCCCTTCCTCGTTCCTCTTCTTTCTTTCTCTCTCTCTCTTCTCTTACACATTGTAGTTTGCAATACATACATTTAGAAGTTATCATGTATATCCCTTTACCTACGTTCAATGCTCAGTTCTAGTCTGGCATTACCATTTCCAGCAATTATTAGCACACTGGTCCCTTCTCTATCTTACCTAACCTCTGACCTCACACACGTGGTAGTTTCCAACCATAGACAAGTTTTCCTGGTTCCTGTTTTGCCTAGCCTTGGATATTAGTCTCCTACATATTTTTAAATTTATATCCCACCAATGAATGCAATCATTTTTTTTCAAATTTTATTACACCACTTTTAGACATACAATTGCAAGATGCTCATGTAGAGTTATGGTTCTACAGTGTTCCAACACCCATCTCTCCACCGAACCCATCTCCCATCACCCATGTCCCCACCTCCATCCCCCTCCCACACCTCAACTACTTGGCGGTTTCTGTATGTTCTTTCCCTCCTCTCTATCTCTCCCTCCCGCCTAACTTTCCTACACATCGTAGAATGCAGTACATTAAAGGACATAACTGTTTCCACTAGCTTGATGGCCACCGCAGTGCGACTTAGGGGCCTCATGGTCAGCGTCTGGACAGCGAAGGTGGCAGCTAGTGTGGTTTCATATGTTGTTCTAGCGAGTTTCATCCGGCTGCTTCCGGGACCCCCCAGAGGGTGATGGGCCCACTCCCAAAACCCATGTGTTCTCCTGGGAGCCCCATGGTCAGCTGAGCCTGGGGAGAGCCGAGTTTCAGCTTCCCCAACCATGTGTGAGGCTCTGCCTGAATGCAATCATTCTATATCTGTCGTTTTCCTTCTAATTTCACTCAACAAAATACTGTCCAGATTCATCCAGTTATAGGCAAATTTCATAACTTTGTTTGTCCTAACAGCTGCATAGTATCCCATTGTGTAGATGAACCAGTGTCCCCTGCTATATTCTTGCAAAAGTCATCTGAGAGCAAGAACTTCTGTAAAAGAGGAATGGAGCCACAGGACAGGGGAGGCATGAACCTTGAATGCGTCTGACGGGAGTTTGATCACCAGGAACCACATAGCGTCTGTTGAACTCGCCAGAAGTGATCCCTGAGCACAGAGTCAGGAGTAAGCCCTAAGCACTGCCGGGTATGGCCACCCAGTGCAATTAAGAGCCTCCTAGGGGAGGGACAGACCATTCACTGCAAAGCCTGTGCCTGTTTGATGGAGACCATGTATCCAGGGAGCCCCCAGAGTGAATGCCCAGTAATGTAGATCTGCCCCCCCACTCTCAAGACTCCCTGATCTGATGCCTCCCTGTTCCCAACTAGTGATGGCGCGGGCCACACAGGCACCCTTATTGCTTTGGATGTTCTGCTGCGGCAGCTGGAGCGTGAAGATGCTGTGGGGCCCTTCCAGTATGTGAAGAAGATGCGGACATGCCGGCCGCTGATGGTGCAGACTGAGGTAAGGGGGGTCGTGATGTGGTGGGGCAGGGCGGGCCCCTCCACACACTCACCTCTGTCCGACCCATGCCCCGCAGGCCCAGTACGTGTTTCTGCACCAGTGTATCCTGCGTTTTCTCGAACAGTCTTCTCACACCCCTGCCAAGGATGAGCCCTCCTATGAGGACACGATCTACGAGAACATGGATGCCCTGTAGGCCCACGAGTGTGAAGCCTGGCACACCACCCAACTACACACAGACTCTGCCCCTTCTCCCCCAGACTCCTGGACCCCTGGCACTGGGGTCAGTGCACTCCTGGGCAATGCAGTGAAGTTTCATTCCCTAATGAGACTCGCTGTGTGGGGGGCATCCAGGAACCCACATGAACCTGGTCCTGGATCCCTGAAGGATCGGGGATGATCGCCTGCACTTCCTAGTTCTTTGTGGGAGGTGGAGGCAGTGGGTATGGAAGAGGCCTAGCCCGAGGGTCTCTAGGAATGAGCTGAAGTCTGAGGAAGCAGGAATTGGGGCCCGCAATTCTGACTGATTGAGAAGCAAGGGTGGGTTAGATGCAGCCCCACATATACTTCAGAAGCGAAATCACTTTTAGGGGATCTGGGGCTTCCCTTCACCCCACAACCTGTACATGTTGCCCTTATACCCAGTAATTTATTAAATCACCACTTCTTCCAGAGCCAGTGAATTTCAGGGCCTGGAAATAGTATTGAGACAGAGATGTTGGGCCTGATGTTTGGGCTCGAGTCAAAAGTCTCAGGGAGGAAAGCAGGGGCACCCAGAGTTTGCTTCTAAAATATGCTGGTTTGCATCTTTGAGTAGTGGGGTGATGGCCACCCATGTCCAGGCCTGGGCATTGTGGCCTGGCTGCCTGGCATGTGGAACCTGGTCACAGGAGAACTCAGCATGGGCTGAGAAGGGGGTGGTATCTGTCACTGGGATTCTGGGGGCTCTCCTGAGTGTTAGTCTCCGGAGGGGTGTTTCTGTCTGAGGATCAAGACTGTGGCAGGTGGGGAGTCAATGCCAGATGGCTGGAGAAGAAGGCAGAAAATCCTGGGGAGGGGCCAGAGCTGTAGGACAGCGGGTACGACTTGTGAATCCTAAGTGCAGAGTCAGGAATTACCCCTGAGCACCGCCGAACGTGGCGAGAGAGAGAGAGAGAGAGAGAGAGAGAGAGAGAGAGAGAGAGAGAGAAGAGAGAGAGAGAGAATCTTGGGGAAACAGGATTAATATCCATGGACCCCTTTGGCGGCTCGGACTGAGGGCCAGACGCCAAGCGGGATTCTCCACCGACTGGAAACTGAACACGCTCGCGCGCTTGCACAAACAAAGCTCACACTCTCATACACGCACATACGGGCACGTACACACGCGTGCCCCCACCCCCACGGCTCCGCGCTCAGCACCGGGGACAGCGGCCCGATTGGGGTACCGCGCTCAGGACCGGGGACAGCGCCCGCGCCTGGTGCCGTGATCAGCTTGTGGAGCCCCGTCCCGCGCCAGCCGGGCGAGCAGCACCCAGGGCAGCCCCACGGTGCGGGGGCGGGGTCCGGCGGGGCTGCGCCTCTGGGTCTCCCGGGAGGTTCGGGAGGAGCAGCCGAGCAGGTAGGAGCTACAGGGACCCCTCCCGGAGCCCCATGCCATCCACCCCAGGGAAAGCGGGGCATGGGATGGGGATTGGCGAGAGGACCGGGCGCACCAACAGAGGGAGTGGGAGGGACCGGAACCTGAAATGGCGGAATCAGAGACAGACTTGGAGACAAAAGAGCCAGAGCAGGGAGAGGGACAAGCAGGAGGGAGAGCCAGAGACCCCAAAGGAGCCAGACACATACCAGGGAGCGGCGAGAGAAACCTGGGTGAGGGATGCGGGGGAGGAGGGCGGGCACTGGGCGACCGACAGGGCAGAGAGGACCTCGACTGGGTCGCACAGAGAAGTGGGCAGTAGGGTGGTCGTGAGGACAGCAGTGAAGAGAGCTCGGGACGCGGGAGGGACCACCAACACCCCACTCGCCGCCATGCCCGGCAAGAGTGGCAGAGGGAGCTTCTGCGACCGGCCAGATGAGGAGGGAGGATCCAGCGATGCGCGCAACTTGACGGAAAAGCAGCCCCCGCCTGAGCCGCGCTCACGCGGGGTCTGGGGTCCCAGGCCCATGGGGCGGAGCCAGAGTGTCGCCAGACCAGGCTGCATGCTCAAGCCCCGCCCGTCGTCGTGGCAACCGCCGTTCCCGGGGCAACCAGTGTTGCTCCCCCCGCCCCACGCGGTTGCTCAGAGCAACCCATCGCGCTGGTTCCCACGCGCTCCCTCTCCCTCTTCCGCTTCTGGCCCTGCAGATTGGACTCAGAGAGGGCCGAAGGCCACGGGATTGTTGTTAAAGCTTTGGAGGGGCGAGGCGTACCTTTAAGTCAGAGGCTGGCCCTAGAGCCCACCCCTCCCCTGCCTCCGTTTTTTGCACGGAAGGCTGAAACTACAACCCCCGTCATGCCCCGTTACGGCCCCGTCCTTCCCGTGCGGGCAGATGCCCCGGGAACCCATGGGACTTAGAGTTCTTTGCTGCTTAGCTGTCTCAATGGAAGCACCGGGTGGGCTTGGGGGCTGGTGCGTTTGGGTGTCTCTGCAGAAAGGAGCCGAAGAGCCCGTCGCCATGTTCCCGGAACCTCCAACCGCGAGGCCTCCAGCGCCCGACGCCCCTCCAGATGCCAGTCGCATCAGCCATGGCTCTGGTGAGCAGACCTGGGCGCAAAGCAGGGAAGTATTGCCCAGACTCCAGGGGCGAGTTGGGACCGGTGGTCTCTGGCTGGCCAACTGAGACCTGGGAAAGTGTAGTGATCATGGCTGAAATTCCACAGAAACGAGAAAGGAACATGTTTGCCAGAAGACTTGGGGGCCCCGGAGTGATAGTAGAGCGTGTAGGGCATTTGCCTTGCACGCGGAGGACCTGGGTAAGATCCGTGGCATCCCATATTGCCCCCCGAGCACTGCCAGGAGTAATTCCTGAGTGCAGAGCTAGGAGTGACCACTGAGCATCGCCTTTTTTGGGTGTGACCCCCCCAAAAAAAAAAAAAAAAAAAGAAAAGAGAAAGAGAGAGAAATGGAAAGAAATAAAGAACCTGCCATGGAGGTGGGCTGGGGGATGGGGAGGCAACTGGGGACGTTGGTGGTGGGAGATGGGCACTGGTGGTGAAAGAATGGCCCCTTGGCCACAGAACACAAAGACAGGAACCAGAGGTAACTGATAAAATGATAGCTCAACCGAAAGTAACTGATAAAATGATGGCTCGACAAGACAAGAACACAGCAGGAAGGGCCTTAAGCAAATAATTCCAGGGAGGTCTATAAGGCAAACATTCCCTAGAGGTTGCGTCTGATGTCCCCCTCTGTATTTGGTATGATAGGTGACTGGGCCCATGCCGTGCCAAATATGGAAAGAAGTATTAGGCACTCTCAGATTGGTGGGTGATGGTTACCTGGTGCAGAGTGATTGGCTGCCTGAGCGCAGACCTTGATGTAATATTTTAAACCTATTGGATAGTTATGCGTGGGCTTTTCTGTAGCGCGGGAACTATTCCTTAAAAAGATCCTCCCTGGAAGGGCTCGGGGTCTTAGCCACTGACCGCTTGGGGTCAGGCTATGAGCCCAAGTATACTCGCTTATTAATAAAACCCTTGCTTTTGCATAGGACTTGGTCTCTCAGAGTTTTCCTTGGTAGGTGCGGCGTCCCGAGGCTCCCAGTCAGTCACCCCATCGGGTGGCCAACCCTTACAGTGGAGGGATTGGTGCTGGGGCACTGTATGGCCAAAACCCAAATATGAACTTTTTAATTGTAGATCTTTGTAATTGTATATCTCACGGTGGTATAATAAAATACTTTAAAAAAAAGAAAATATAGTGATTGATTTTGGAGCCTTGGCTCATTGAGTGAGCTCCAGTGTCCACTTCCTGCTTTCCAGACTACATGTGGCTACGGGTGCGTCAAGCACGGGGACTCTCTGTTCATTCCCCCAACTCCCTGGGACTCTAATAATTTAAAAATAAAGTGTTGATTTTTTGTAAAGAATTCTTTTCTTCAAAAGTGAAAACCATGCCAGCAACTAATTCTTTTCCTTAACTTTCCTTTTCCCCCGCCCTCCATTTCCATAGGCCCTGGGTGGGAGTGAGCAGTGTGTGTGCCCCCCACCCCCGTGTGGGATGGGAAGTGCAGGTGCGTCCCGGGGCTGAACCCAGGTGGGCTGAACCAGGTGAGGGTATTCTCTGGTTGAGGGGAGCAGGAGAAAGGGATTTCTTAAGGCAGAGGTGAGGTGGGTAAAGGCAGGATGGAAGCCACCGCCTGCAGAAGACACGCTCTGTGGTACCAAAATGCAGCAAGAGGGGGCTGGAGCAATAGCACAGTGGGTAGGCGCTTGCCTCACATGCGGCCAACCTGAATCCCGGCTTCCCATGTGTCCCCTGAGCACCGCCACGAGTAATTCCTGAGTGAAGAGCCAGGAGTAACCCCTGAGCGTTGCGGGTGTGACCCAAAAAGAAAAAATTGCAGCAAGCCAGAGCATGCTGGGAAGGGACTAGTTAACCTGGAAGAAAGCAAGCGGGACGCAAAGGGACTCTGGGCTGGGAGGGGCAGGCGGCAGCTGTCGGGAGCCAGCAGTGAAGAGGGGAGTGGAGACCCTGTGTCATAGCCCCTCTGACTTCTTTGGTCTCCCCCATGCGGCCCCGGCCCCTGCTCTCATCGACACCTGCACTGATGTGCCTCTGAGGGTCTGGAGTGATTCTGACCTTGTGTCCCTGGGGAGACTGTGAGACCTTCCTGCTGGACGGTTCTCTTGTCCATGTCAGGACTGCAACCGGCTAGCAGCAACGCTTACCACCCGGGATGGCCCCCAGCAGCCTCTGGACCCGCCATAGCACCAGCACAGGTGAGCAGAGCCTGCTTGGACAGACACCAGGAAAGGACAATAGGAAGCAATTCGGTCAACCCTAAGGTAATCAACTATGGGGAAAACAAGGGTCTTGGGGTTGGAGCGATAGCACAGTGGGTACGGCCTTGCATGTGGCCCACCCAGGTTCAATCCCTGGCATCCCATATGGTCCCCTGAGCACCACCAGAAGTAATTCCTGAGTGCAGAGCCAGGAGTAACCCCTGAACATCGCCATGTGTGACCCAAAAAGAAACATACACACACACACACACACACACAGAGGAGTGTTCCTGAGAGACACATTGACAGGACACCAGACTCTCAGAACTGACCCCTACTTCCTCCTCCTGCAGGAACAGTGACAAAGGAGCAGTGCTGAGGGCCGGTTTCTCCCAGCCTGTGTTGCAACGTGCCTGGCAAGCGGCAATCATGGCCAACCCTGGAGGCTGGAGACACAGCCCAGGGCTGAGGCTGTTGCATGTGGCTGCTCTTTTGTCTGTTTTGGGGTCACACCTGGCTCTGCACTCAGGGATCACTGAGTGCTCAGGGAACTAAATAGGCTGCCAGAGATCAAGCCTGGGTTGGCTGTATGCAAGAGAAATGCCCTCCCTGCTGCTTCACAGGAAGCGATACATACTCCTAGACCCAAGCATCCAGGCAGAGATACATGCCCCTATCCCCAAGCCTCCAGGGGAAATACATGCCCTATACCCAAGCTTCCAGGGGGAGTAACATGCTCCTATACCCAAGCCTCCAGGGGAGAGTAACATGCCCCTAGACCCAAGGGGCTCGGCTTGAGGGGCCTCTGGGTCTGGGCGAGCCTGGTGCTGCTGGTGAGTGCACCCTGCTGACCTGGCCAGGGGGCTCCAGGGAGGGGACGCTGTGGGGCCAGCCCTGGTCTGAGATGTGGAGAGTCGGGATTCTGGACCATGACAGGGGAACCTGAGCAATGCCTGGAGGCTGGAGGCTGCTCTGGGGACGGGGAATGTCGGGACACCGGGGACTGTGGGGACAGGATGTCTCAGAGGGAGAGGGAAGGCTGTTCCCGCAGAGACAGGATATATGCCAACCTCCTCCCTCAGACAGGCAGTCCAAGCCTCTCCACCCTGCCTACCCCTCAGACCGGGAGCCCAGACTTACCCTTTGACTGGGGCTTCAGAACCCCAATTCTTTCCTCCATTGGGGTGAAGTAGAGACTCGGGTCTCTATTTTCAGATCCTCCTCCCTCACACCCAAGTCCAGTGGTCTAAGCCTCCTCCCTCAATCTGTGTCCAGGCCACTAGCTTCCTCCCTCAGACCTGATGTTCCCCCTTGCTCCCTGCCCTGGTCCTGAGGCTGGTTCAGGAAGTGAAACCTCTAGCTTCATCTCACGGCATTTGGTTGAGGGAAGCAGCCGCTGGGTCCCTGGAGTCCCGCCTCGGTCCCACAGTGCTACTGACTCACACACTCAAACACACTCATTCAAACACATTCTCACTCCATGCTCACACTCACATGCTCACACACACATTATCACAAAAGCTTACACACACTCTATCATGCACACAGTTAGACTCACATGCTCACATATGCTATCATAAGGCTCACACACACACTCACATGCTCACACATATTATCAAAAAGCTTACACATACTCTTGCAAAGGCACACACTTTCACTCAAATGCTCACAATCACACTATCACACAGGCTTACACACTCACACACATGTACACACACTCAGGCACACATGATCACATACACTATCATATAAACTCAAATACACGCTCACACACACACTATCACACAGAGTCACAGATATGTACTCAAACACACTCACAGACTCACTACACACTCACACTCTATCTCAAGCTCACACATACTCACACATTCTCACATACTCACATACACTTTCACATCCACATGCTCACATTCACACACATAAGCTATACACAGGCTCACACACATTCTACACACAGACACTTTCAGACTCACACGCTCACAAATGCGTACACTATGACATATGCTCAAGTGTGCTCATAACCTCTCAAACCACTCGCACGCTCACACTCCCACACACAATCATAAGACTCACACACCCTCTCACACTGACTCACACACTAACACTTTCATTGGTGAGGGGGATCGTGTTGTGTCAGTCCCAAGAAGGGACTTGACATATCTGTGCTCTGGAGGGCACGTGGGCGCAGCGTGGGGACCGACAGGGCTCTAAGTGTCCCCTCTACTCCCTCAGGTCCTGTGCTTCTGGACAGCAGCCGAGGCTGGTGAGTCTCTGAGGATGGGGCCATTTTGAGGTACCATCTTAGGTTCCAGACACTTGGGGAACCAGAGAACTCAGATGGAGGGACAGGAGGGGTGGACCTGAAAGGGGGGGTGGAGGGAACAGGCAGGTCCCTTGCGTTGATACAGCCCTGCCCAATTCCCAGATCCCAAACCTGTCAGGAACCTCAAGGCTAAGAACCAGAACAGCAGCTCCATCACCTTGGACTGGGACACCCCTGAGGACCCAGACACCACGAACTACACCTATTGGGTCCAGTGGACCTGACCAGGTGTCACAGAAGAGACCCAAAATACAAACTCTACCACATACACCGTGAACTACCTGCAGCCCGGGTCTCTGTACAATTTCTCTGTGTTCGGAGAAAAACGGAATGAACAGCACACCAGAGGTGGTCAGTGCATCCACAGGTGAGAGCCCGGCCCTGTGTGTGCAGGGCAGCAGGTGACCAGAAGCTAGAGCTCTGTCAGCACTCGCAAATGGCACACGGGGCTCAGGGAGAGACCCTTCCTCCTAATAGTGCCTGGGACCCACGCGGGAGATACGGGGTATCCAGCATGGGCACAGCCCTGCTGCCGTTCACCCAGGCTGGGCGGCTTTCTTTTATATTGATTATTTTCTCATGGGGTCATACACAGTGACGCACTCCTGGTTCTGCAGTCAAGAATTATTCCTGGTGGTATAATTCTTGACTTCTCACAGACTCACTACACACTCACACTCTATCTCATCTTCCCAGGTTGATCCCGGCACACATATGATCTGCTGGCATCGGAAGCATATATTGAGGATCTGATGCTGCAAGCAAAAAAGATCAAGTACGACATCATTGGTCTGACTGAGACGAGGAGGCGTCAGTTGCATCATGCTGTGTCGGGCGCTCCACGGGGTCCCCGACAGTGCCGGGAAGCGAAGTTCCCTTCTACCTCCGAAACCGGCATGGAACGGATGAAAACTCAGGAATCCGATGCAGTTTTAAAAGGCTTTACTTATCACAGGTTCAGGCATACAAATCAGCAAAAGAAAAAGCCCGATGCTTAGGATTCCAGGCTAGAACCCCAGCCACGTGTAGGCCAAGATGGCGACCACCACGTGTAAAAGCTTCCAAGGGGAATGAACGCTCACAAGGAGAGATCCCACAAAGAAGAAGCAAGCGAGAGCGGGAACCGGCTAGTTTATATCCCTGTAACTCAGACCTACCTCCCACTGTTATGGAAAGCAGGGAGGGTCCAATGCCCTTAGGTAATCCCTCCCTGCACCTCACCTAGGGCCTTTACTATGCTAATGTTTTGAGCTGGAATCTGCTTGGGAATGCCTTTGTAGTGTAGAGAAGGGGTTTCTGAGATGGTATGTCTCTGTACCAAAGACCAACACCAATGCCAGTTAAATATTTCTCCAAGCCTTCACAAGTCTCCTCTACTTCATTGTAGTTTTATATTTTAGTTGCCTTTGAGTATATCAGGGCGCCATGCTTGTTTGCTTGGAAGCAAACAGCATTTCTCTCTGGTCTAATTACTTAGGTGTCCTACGTGGCCAGGCTAATATGCTGGTAAGATCTAGCTAGTCCCACGATGATTGTGGTAGCATGGGAGAATATTTATACCAGCTAGTACAGCATACATGGTCGGATAAACTGCCACATTTAGACTACCCCCTTATCTACGGAGTGATTTGCGGGAGGCAATCCAGAGCAGATGCAGCGGCCCTTAGGAGTCCTGCAACAATGCTGTATTTGACACCAGAGAAGAATTGTTCCTTGGAACATGCGACAAAAGAGGCATCGGTGGCGTTGGTGTCCTTGTCAACACGAACATGGCCGTAAACATTGATTTATTTGAATGCCTTACAAACCGAATAGGACGATTACACTTGAAGAGATGTGGCCCACTGCCAGCAATTTCTATCTTCATTGTCTACGCACCAACATCCACATACAAAGAAGATGAAATTGAGAAATTCTACATGGAATTGGAGGAGTTCTATAAAAAAGATCACACCTTCTACAAGATCATAGTCGGTGATTTTAATGCCAAGATAGGACCAAGAAGATCGGCTGAAGAACTCCACATCGGGACCCATGGCCTAGAATGGAACGAACAGGGTGAGAGACTATCTGAGTTCATCATGTCCACCAAGACCATTCATGGGAACTCACAGTTCCAGAAAGCTGAAGCGAAATGTTGGACATGGGAATCTCCTGGCGGACAGTTCCACAATGAAATAGACCACATCATCTTCAATCGACGGTTTTGTCTGACCGATGTAGCTGTCGTCCCCAAATTCCAAACCGGATCAGACCACCGTCTCCTTCGTGCAAAATTCTACTTCCCACACGGGGAGAAAAGGCTGCAAAGTTTAAGAAGAGAACTCCCAGAACAACCACCAACTGGAAACTCTTTGGCACCATTGCAGCAACATGGGAAGATACCATCATTGACGACATCGATGAAGAATACAACCGACTGGTTCAGCACCTCCATGATTGTGCGAAGAATGCTGAGAGAGAGAAAGACACAAAAGGACGCCTGTCTTCAGAAACTCTCGAGCTCATTCGCCAACGTGGCAAGGCGCGAGCCTCAGGAGACCAAATGCTAACATCCAAGCTTGCTATACAGTGCAGAGAAGCAATAAAAGAAGACATCAAAGACAGAAGAGCAGAAATACTGGAAGATGCAGCAGAAGCCGGGAAAAGCATTTGCACTGCCTGCCTGTCCTTTGCCAACTATAAGACCAAGATGACTGCTCTCCGACGCCCTGATGGATCTATCACATCTTCCAGAAAGGCAATGGAGACGATTATCCATGACTTCTACTCAAGTCTCTTTGATAGCTACATCCACCTGCCCACATACCAAATTGCACAGGATGGATATGTCATTCCCAACATTCTCCCTTCTAAAATCCGACATGCAATCTCATCGGTAAAGAAGGGAATAGCACCAGGCCCAGACAAAGTCAGACCCGAACACCTGAAGAATCTGCCGTCGGTATTCATCAGTACACTAGCTCGGCTCTTCACACGCTACCTGTCCGAATGCAAGGTGCCCTCCCAATGGAAAACCAGCAGGACAGTTCTACTGTTCAAGAAGGGAGACATTCACGACATCGGCAACTATCGCCCCATCTGCCTGTTGTCTGTCATCTACATGCTGTTTACACGAGTCATCCTGAACAGGATTAGCAGAACACTAGATGAAGGACAACCATGCGAGCAAGCAGGCTTCCGGAAAGGATTCAGCACAATCGACCATATCCACCACGGTAACCAAGCTCATTGAGGTTTGTAGGGAGTACAAGATGCCGCTCTGTCTAACGTTCATTGATTTACAGAAAGCCTTTGATTCTGTGGAGTGAAGCAGTCATCGAAGCCCTAGCCAAATAGGGTGTTCAAACCCAATACATCAAGATCCTTCGTGAGCTGTATCACGGATTCACCACCAGGATCTCACCATTCTACAAAGAAGTGATCATTAATGTCAAAAGAGGGGTTTGACAGGGTGATACCATTTCACCAAAACTCTTAAGCACCACCCTCGAGAACATCATGCAAGAATTAGAATGGGAAGGAATGGGAGTGAAGATAGATGGTCGGCAACTACACCACCTCCGCTTCGCTGATGACATCGTTCTAATAACACCAAACATTAGCCAAGCGGCACAAATGCTGGCTGACTTCGACCGAGAATGTGGAAAGATAGGTCTACTGCTGAATCTAAAGAAAACCATGTTCATGAAGAATGAACTAGTTCCAGAGGCCCCATTCACTCTCAATGGAACAAACATCTCTGAATGCAGCAGTTATGTATACCTAGGTCGCCGAAATCAACAAGATGAACGACCTAAAACCTGAGCTGCGCAGGAGGAAGAGAGCGGCATGGAATGCCTTCAAAGGCATCGAAGAAATAGCTTAAAGGACAAAGAACCTTCGGCTCCGGGCACATCTCTTTGACTCCACCGTTCTCCCTGCATTAACATACGCCTCAGAGACCTGGGCCCTACGAAAGCAGGATGAGAATGCTATTCGGGTCTCCCAGAGAGGAATCGAAAGAGCTATGATTGGAATATCACGCCTCACTCAAGTGAGAGAAGGAATCGGAGTTCTGGCCTCCGTCGCTATTCCAGAATCAGGGATGCTGTCTCGTTTGCCAAGGCATCGAAAATCAGATGGGCTGGACATGTAATGCGATTTGGAGACAACCGCTGGACTAGAGCCATTACCGACTGGATCCCACGGGATATCAAAAGATCACGTGGCCACCCACCTACAAGATGGTCAGACTTCCTTGTAAAGACCCTGAAGGAACTGTTTGAGGCTCTTCATATTCCTGAATCAACCAGATGCCATTGGGCTACATTGGCACGTGATAGTGTCCAATGGAAATGTTTCTGGCGCCTGCTCGAGCAAATCGATGAATAACGGGATTCAAGTGATCAAATGATCAAGTGAATTCAGGGGACCATATGGAATGCCGGGGATCGAACCCGGACATAGGCTGGCTGTATGCAAGGCAAACGCCCTACCCACTGTGCTATCGCTCCGGACCTTAATTATTATTAATTTTTAAAGTTTTTATTTTTACAATTACAAAGATATACAATTAAAAAGTTCATATTTGGGTTTTGGTCATGCAGTGTTCCAGCACCCATCCCGCCACCAGTGCCCATACGGACCTTAATTTTTTTATTTTATTTTTTTATTATACCACCGTGAAACATACAATTACAAAGGTGTTCAGAATTGGTCCTTGGTAATACAGTATACCAGCACCCATCCCTCCACCAGTGCCCCATTTCCACCACCAATGTACCCCCAACCCCCCCCGCCAACCCCCAGGCTGCCTTAATAGCAGGTACCCCAGTTTCCTCTCTTTCTCTCTCTGTCACTCTCTGTCTCTGCATCTCTCTCCCTCTTATTTTACACATTGTGGCTAGCCCTGCAGATATTTAGAGTTTATCACTTAAGTCTCTTTGTGTATATTCAATGGTGAGTTTTAATCTGCCATTACCATTTCCCACATTTAGTAAAACACTGGTATCTATTTATGTCCTATTAATGAATGCAGTCATTCTATATCTGTCCTTTTCCTTCTGACTAATTTCACTCAGCATGATAGTCTCCATGTCCATCCATTTGCAGGTAAATTTCATAATTTCATCTTTTCTGATAGCCGCATAGTATTCCATAGTGTAGATGAACCACAGTTTCCTTAGCCAGTCCTCTGTTCTCGGGCATTTAGGTTGTTTCCAGATTCTAGCTATAGTGAATAGCGCAGAGATGAATAAAGAAGTACAGATAGTGTTTCTGATTTGTGTTTTTCGTCTCTAGGGTATATCCCAGGAGTGCTATTGCTGGATCAAATGGGAGCTCAATATCTAGTTTTTGGAGGAATGCCCATATTGTTTTCCAAAAGGGCTGGACCAGTCGGCAGTCCCACCAACAGTGGATCAGAGTCCCTTTTTCCCCACATCCACGCCAGCACCTGTTGTTCTTGCTGTTTTGGGTGTGTGCCAGTCTCTGTGGTGTGAGATGGTACCTCATTGTTGTTTTGACTTGCATCTCCCTGATGGTTAAAGATGAAGAGCACTTTTTCATATGCCTTTTGGCCATTCGAATTTCTTCTTTTTGGAAGCTTCTGTTCATTTCTTCTCCCCATTTTTTGATGGGGTTGGCTGTTTTTTTCTTGTGGAGTGCTACCAGTGCCTGATATATCCTGGATATTAACCCTTTGTCAGATGGGTATTGGGTGAATATCCTTTCCCACTCTGTGGATTGTCTTTGTATCTTGGTCACCGTTTCTTTTGAGGTGCAGAAGCTTTTCAATTTTATATAATCCCATTTGTTTATCTTTGCTTCCATTTGCTTGGTCAGTGGTGTGTCGTCTTTAAAGATACTTTTCGTTTCGATGTCGTAGAGTGTTTCTCCTATGTTTTCTTCGATGTACCTTATTGATTCATGTCTGATGTTGAGATCTAGAATCTATTTTGATCTGACTTTTGTGCATGGCGTTAGAAGGAGGTCTAAGTTCATTTTTTCACATGTAGCTGCCCAGTTTTCCCAGCACCATTTGTTGAAGAGGCTTTCTTTGCTCCACTTAATGTTTTTTGCTACTTTATTGAAGATTAAGTTGTTGTCTATTTGAGAATGTGTTTCAGGATACTCAGTTCTATTCCATAGGTCTACAAGTCTGTCTCTATACCAATACCACACTGTCTTAATTACAACTGCTCTGTAGTAGAGCTTGAGGTTGGGGAAAGTGATACCTCCCATCTTCTTTTTCCCAAGGACTGCTTTAGCTATTCGTGGAGTTTTATTATTCCAAACAAATTTCAGGAGTGTTTGTTCAATTTCTTTGAAGAACATCATGGGTATCTTTATAGGGACCGCATTGAATCTGTATAAAGCTCTAGGGAATATTACCATTTTGATAACGTTAATCCTTCCGATCCATGAGCAGGGAATGTGTCTCCATTTCCTCAGGCCTTCTTTTATTTTGAAGTAACGTTTTGTAGTTTTCTTTGTAGAGATCCTTTAAATTCTTTGTCAAACTGATTCCTAGGTATTTGATTTTCTGCGGCACAATTGTGAAAGGGATAGTTTCTTTAATGTCCCTTTCTTCTCTTTTGCTGTTTGCATATAGGAAGGCCATTGACTTTTGGGTATTGATTTTGTACCCTGCTACTCTACTATAGGAATGTATTATTTCTAGGAGCCTCTTGGTAGAGAGTTTCGGGTTTTCCAGGTATAATATCATGTCATCTGCAAATAGTGATAACTTGTCTTCTTCCCTTCCTATCTGGATGCCCTTAATGTCTTTTCCTTCCCTGATTGCTATGGCAAGTACTTCCAGTACTATATTGAATAGAAGTGGTGAAAGTGGGGAGCCTTGTCTTGTCCCTGATCTTAAGGGGAAGGCTTTCAATTTTTCCCCCATTGAGAATGATGCTTGCTGTGGGCTTGTAGTAGATGGCCTGGATTATCTTGAGGAAGGTTCCTTCAATCCCCATTTTTCGGAGAGCTTTTATTATAAACGGGTGTTGAATCTTGTCAAATGCCTTCTCTTCATCTATTGATATGATCATATGGTTTTTTTTTTTGTTGATATGATGTACTATGTTGATTGACTTGCGGATGTTGAACTATCCTTGCATTCCCAGGATGAATCCCACTTGGTCATGGTGTATAATCTTTTGATGACTCTTTGGATTCTATTTGCTAGTATTTTGTTGAAGATCTTAGCATCTGTATTCATCAGGGAGATTGGTCTGTAGTTTTCCTTTTTTTGTGGCATCTTTATCTGCTTTGGATATCAGGGTGATATGTGCCTCGTAAAAGCTATTTGGGAGTGTTTCTGTTTCTTCAATTTGCCGGAAGAGCTTAAAAAGAATTGGGAGTAGGTCCTCTTTAAAGGTTTTGTAGAATTCACTGGTAAATCCATCTGGACCTGGGCTTTTGTGTTTGGGGAGACTTTTGATTACCGATTCTATTTCCTCGATGGAGATAGGTTTGTTGAGGTATTCCACATCTTCTTGTTGCAGACTTGGGAAGCTATAGGAATTCAGGAATTTGTCCATTTCTTCTAGGTTCTCTTGTTTCGTGGCATACAGGCTCTCATAGTAATCTCTGACGATCTTTTGAATTTCTGTGGTTACTGTTGTGCTGTCCCCGTTTTCATTTCTGATTCTATTTATTTGGGTTCTCTCTTTTCCTTTTCTTACAAGTCTTGCAAGTGGTTTGTCAATCTTGTTTATTTTTTCAAAGAACCAGCTTTTGGTTTTGTTGATCTTCTGGATTGTTTTTTGACATTCCATCTCATTGATTTCTGCTCTAAGTTTTATTATTTCTTTCTTTCTGCTTGGGTTGTGCTCCTTTTGTTGATCACTCTCTAAGATCTTAAGTTGTGAAGTCAGACTGTTTATGATGGCCTTTTCTTCTTTTCTGATGAATGCTTGAAGAGCTATGAACTTGCCTCTCAACACTGCTTTCGCCGTATCCCACAAGTTCTGGTAATTCGTGTCTTCAGTCTCATTTGTTTCCAGGAATCTTTGGATTTCCTCTTTGATTTCTTTTATGACTTGCTGGTTGTTCAGCAGTGAGCTGTTTCGTTTCCAGGTACTTGGTATTGGTCTCCGTTTTTGTGTACAATTAACTTCTATTTTCAGTGCATCACGGTCTGAAAAAATAGTTGGCACAATTTCTATCTTCTTGATTTTATGGAGGTATGATTTATGGCTCAGTATGTGACCTATATGGAGTATGTTCCATGTGCACTGGAGAAGAAAGTGTATTCAGCTTTTTGGGGGATGAAATGCCCTGTATATGTCTACCAGCCCTCTTTCCTCCATCTCTTCTTTTAGGGCCAGTATTTCCTTGGTAAGTTTCAATCTTGTTAATCTATCCAGGGTTGATAGAGCAGTGTTGAAGTCTCCAACTACAATTGTGTTGCTGTCAATGTCTTCTTTGAAGTCTATTAGTAGTTGTTTTATGTATTTTGCTGGCCCCTCGTTGGGTGCATATATGTTTAATAGTGTGATTTCTTCCAGATATATGCATCCCTTGACTATTAAGAAGTGGCCTTCACTGTCCCTTCTGACCTTCTTGAGCCTGAAGTCTATGTTGTCAGATACCAGTATGGCTACCCCAGCCTTTTTGGATGGGTTGTTTGAGTGAAGGATTGTTTTCCAGCCTTTTATTTTGAGCCTGTCTTTGCTCCGATTGTTCAGGTCTGTTTCTTGAAGACAGCAGAATGTCGGATTCAATTTTTTGATCCATTTTGCCACTCTGTGTCTCTTAACTGGTGCATTTAGACCATTGACATTGAGAGAGATTATTGTCATGGGATTTTGTGCCATCTTTCTGAATAGGTTGGTTGTTCTTTTGGGTTATGTCTCGTCTTATAGTAGATCTTTCAGTCCTTCTTTTAAGGTTGGTTTTGATTTTACAAAGTTCCTAAGCTGTTGTTTATCCAAGAAGTTGTATATCTGTCCTTCAAATCTGAGTGAGAGTTTAGCCAGATAAAGAATTCTTGCTGAGGCATTCATTTCATTAAGTTTTTTTACTATATCCCACCACTGCCTTCGGGCTTGGAGGGTGTCTTCTGAGAAGTCTGCTGAAAGTCGAATGGATGCTCCTTTGTATACAATTTCCTTCTTTGATCTTGCTGCCTGAAGAATTATGTCTCTGTCTATGGCATCCATTACTTTGACTAGGATGTGTCTTGGGGTCTTTCTATTGGGGTCTCTTCTTGCTGGTATGCGTCGGGCTTCTTGGATCTGGATGCCTTCGTCCTTTAACTTGGGGAACTTTTCAGCCAGGATGTTTTTAACTGTTTTTCTTTTTAATATTTTATTACACCAACATGTGATATACAATTACAGAGATGTTCATGTTTGGGTTTCAGTCACACAGTCCTCCAGCACCCATCCCTCCACCAGTGCCCATCTCCCACCACCAATGTCCCCAATTCCCTCCCCCCTCCCCCAGCCTGCCTCCATGGCAAGTTCTTTATCTCTTCTCTCTCTCTCTTTCTTTCTCTCTTCTCTTACACATTGTGGATTGCAATACACACATTTAGAGATTATCATGTATATCTTTTCTCCTATATTCAATGCTCAGTTCTAGGCTGGCATTATCACTTTTGACAAATATTAGCACACTGTTCCCTTCTCTGTCTCACCTAACCTCTGATTCCCACATGTCCGTGGTAGATTCCACCTTTTTTATTTTTTTATTATTTTTTTAATTGAAAGATTCTCATGTAGAGTCTTGGTTCCACAGGGTTCCAACACGCACCCTCCACCCAAACCCATCTCCCATCACCAATGTCCCGTCTCCCTCCCCCTCCTGCACCCCCAACCACCTGGCGGGCTCTATATGTCATTTCCTTCCTCTCTATATCTCCCTCCCAACAAACTTTCCTGCTCTTCGTGGAATGCAGTGCACCAAAAGACATCACTGTTTCACCACCCTAGTGGCCCGCGCGACCTGGGCTCGAACTGGTTTTGCTCTGTTCCTCTGGTCGTGGGGCAGTTTCCCAGTATCTGCGCGAACGAAAATGGTGGCTAGTGTGATGGACGAGTCTCATCTGGCTGCTTCCGGGACCCCCGGAGGCGACGGGCCCACTCCCAAAGCCCATCTGCCCTCCCTCGGGGTTCCATGGTCAGCTGAGGCCCGGCGCTGAGCCAAGCTCCCGCCTCCCCAGCCGTTTGCAAGACCCTGGATGCTGGCCCGCGTGTTTTTAACTGTTTTAATTTCCTTAGGGTTACTTTCCTGTCCCTCTGGGACTCCAATGATTCTTACGTAGTTCCGCCTGGCTAAATCCCATTGTTCTCTGTTCCGTTGCTGATCCATTTTCCGGTCTTTTTCCATCTTATGTAGATCTCTGAGTGTTTTCTGCAGCTCATCTTCAGTCTCACTGATTCTCTCTTCCACTGCTGTCATCCTACTGTTGAGAGCCCCAATTGTGTTTTTCATTTTGTCTACTGATTTTTTTATATATGAATTATGAATTTATTATTGAAAAGTATAAAACTCTTAAATTTATAGAAATGTCCACTGCTTGAAAGAACCCCATCTATGAGAAGCCGTTTTTTAAATTTAATTTTATTATTTTCCCCCAAATATTATTACACCATTTTAGACATACAATTGAAAGATGCTCATGTAGAGGTTTGGTTCTACAGTGTTCCAACACGCATCCCTCCACCCAAACCCATCTCCCATCACCAATGTCCCCACCTCCCTCCCCCTCCCTCACCTCAACTACTTGGCAGATTCTGTATGTCATTTCTTTCCTCTTTATATCTCCTTCCCACCAAACTTTCCTGCTCTTCATGGAATACAGTGCATTAAAAAGACATTACTGTTTCACTATTTTATTGGACTGCACGGCCGCTTGTGGCCGCGCGACCTGGGCTCAAACTGGTTTTGCTCTGTTAATCTGGTCGTGAGGCAGTTTCCCAGCATCCGGACAGCGAAAATGGTGGCTAGTGTGATGGGCGAGTTTCATCCGGCTGCTTCCGGGACCCCCAGAGGCGATGGGCCAACACCCAAAACCCATCTGCCCTCCTCGGGATCCCATCGTCAGCTGGGCTCGGCGCGAACCGAAGTTCCAGCCTCCCCAGACGCTTGTGAAGCTCTGCATGCTGGCCCCGGGCAGCTCCTGGGCGGGGCCACCAGGATAGACAAAATGGAGAGGGGAATTGTCTACTGAGTTTTTAAGCGATGATATTTCTATTTGCATGGTTCTCATTTCTGCTCTCATTTCCTCCCGTAGTTTGTTGACTGCCCTTTCAACTGCTTCGTTTATGTTTTCCTGTATTTTATTGGACATCTGCTCAATTTTTTCGTTGAGCTCCTTAAACATCCTACCAATTTCTTCACTAATTTCATTGTCAGAGAGATCATGCACATCTGTATTTTTTTTTTTTGAGTCTTCAGGGTCGATTCCTTCCTCTGTTCTTCGAGCTGGGGATCTGTGTTATTTCCCCATGGTGTTGTGGTGTTCAGGGATAGATTCCTCTAGTGTACTGTTTCTTTTTTTCTTGAGGGTATTACCTTCCCTTGGAGTTGAATTTCCTAGTTTTTGTATTAATAAGCGGCTGCGTTAGTGGCCGCCCGCCCGGCCAGCCGCACACCCCAGGGAGGCTACCTGAGGCCGAGTCAGGCCGGTGTGAGAGTTCAAAATGACCGTTTACTTCCGCTTCTGCTCGGACTTCTGGGGTTGTAGTTTCACCTTCTGCCGAGACCCGGGGCTCTACCACGACTCCAGGCGCCTGCCCGCCAGCTTCACACTCCAAGGAGGTTACCTTTAATTATTTTTAAACTGAGTTTCTTTAGTTCATATATTTACATATATTTCATATCTTTCGGAATCACAAACTGCAGTGATCAGGCAGTGATCAGTGATTCCTGTACTCAGGAATTACTCCTAGTGGTGCTCGGGGAACTAAAGCGATGCCAGGAATCGAACCTGGTCAGCGCATGCAAAGGAAACACCCTACCCACTGTGCTATCACTCTGGTCTCTCGTTTAGTTCATATTATTCTTTAAAACATTATTATTTTGTTGGAAAAACCTGGTGCTCTGTCCTGAGTTGAGTTGGACACTGACCCTTGGGCTCCTCTGGACCTGATGAAGCTCAGCCCCTCAGCCCGTGTCCCAGTGCTTAGCCCCTGCTCTATCCCCCAGCCCCGTCCAGCACAGTCGCCTCAGTCAGTGTAGCCTCTTGAGTTTAGACTTAGGAAAGTGGGAAATTTGCTTCCTCGTGTGACAGTCAGATGCTTTACAGAGACTCCAGACCCTTAGACTCCTGCAGATCTGGGCCTGGGCTGGACACTAGGCACTCTTTTTTCTGTCAACTCAGTGGACAGGCTGTGGCTCTTGCTGTGCCCACGGCCCGAGCAGGAGAGAGCAGCCCTGACTGTCGCACAGAGGGGGCAGATGCATCCCGGGCTGCCTGTGAGTTCTGCCCTAGCTTGTCTCAGATGTGTGGTCACATATGGCCACACCTGGCTTCTTTGTAGGCAGGAATGGGCACAGAGTGGGCAGTGTGACGGCCATAGAGCCCCTGACTATGCTCAGATCTCCCGCTGACACCAGGTCCTTGTCCCCTCTCTCAGACCCCAACCCTGTCAGGGGACCTGCAGGTGCTGAACCAGACCAACAGCTCCGTCACCCTGGACTGGAAAATTCCTGATGGCCCGAACACCACGGACTACACCTACTGGGTTCAGTGGACCGGACCAGGTGTCACAGAAGAGACCCAAGACACAATCTACACCACCATACCACATACACGTTTCAGAACCTGGAGTCTGGGTCTCTGTATGATTTTTTCCATGTGGTCAGAGGTGAACGGACTGAACAGCACAACGGAGGAGGTCGATGCATCCACAGGTGAGAGCCCGGCCATGTGTGTGCAGGGCAGCAGGTGACCGAAAGCTACAGCTGCTGTCAGCAGTCAGAAACGGCACACGGGGACCCGAGAGACCTTTTCTCATTGGAGTGCCTGGGGACCCAAGCAGGAGATACGGGGGCACGCAGGATGGGCACAGCCCTGCTGAATTTCACCCAAGCTGGGCAGCATATTTTGATTAATGTTTTTCTTTTGGGGTCATACCTAGCAGTGCTCAGGGCTGACTCCTGGCTCTACACTCAAGAAAAACTCCTGCTGGTGCTCAGGAGACCAAGAGGATGCGGGATCAACCTAGTTAGACGGCATGCCGTGCAAAAGCCCCTAATCGCTGTACCATGGCTTAGGCCCCTCTTAATTGATTATTTTTTAAATCGAGTTTCTTTAATTCATACACAAACAATTTACATATATATATATATATATATATAATTTAGCTTTTTGGGTCACAACCAGCAATGCTCAAGGGCTACATGTGACTTATATATATGATATATATAATATATATTATATTTTATATATATTATATATATTATATATGTTATTTAACTTTTTGGGTCACAACCAGCAATGCTCAAGGGTTACACATGGCATATATATATATATAATATATTATATTATATATCACTGTATCACTGTCTTCCCGTTCATCATCGATTTGCTCGAGTGGGCACCAGTAACATCTCCATATGACCTGTCTCATGCAAGTAGAGCCCAAGAGCACCTGCTTGCTGCCGGAACATAAAGAGCCTCAAACCATTCCATCAGTTCATAGGAATGAGGTCTATAATTGTTACTGGTATTTGGCATATCAAATATGACACGGGTAGCTTGCCAGGCTCTGCCATGCAGGTAGCATATTCTTGTAGTCATCTCGTATAATTTAACTTTTTGGGTCATAATCAGCAATGCTCAGGGGGTTACACCTGGCTCTGACTCTGAAGTTACTCCTGGTGGTGCTCGGTGGACTCCTAAGGGATGCAGGGATCGAATGCGGTCTGGCCTGTGCAAAGGAAACACCCTTTGCTGTGCTATCACTCCGGCTCCTTCCTTAGTTCATATATTCTTGTAAACATTATAATTTTGTTGGTTTTGCTTTGGAGACACATTCAGTAGTGCTCAGGGCTTAATCCTGTCCCTGAGCTCAGAGATCACTTCCTGTCGGGCTCTGGGGACAATATGGGTATGAAGGTTGAACACGGGTCAGCCCCAGGCGAGGCAGTGCCCTGCGCACTGCTCTGTCTCTGCTCTAGAACAGGATCTTGGGTGCGTCTTTTCTGAGCATCTAGGGCTACCCTGAAAGTAGCCAGAGCCATGTGACCCTCACAAATTAACACAACAACAAGAATGTGTGGGGGGGAAAAGCCTGGTGCCCTGTCCTGAGCCGCTGTGGACACTGACCCTTGGGCTCTTCTGGACCTGATGAAGCCCAGTCCCTCAGCCCGTGTCCCTGTGCTTAGGCCCTGTTCTACGCCCCAGCCCTGTCCAGACCAGTCATCACAAGTCACGTGTGGCCATTTGATTTTAAGCCTAGGAAAGAGGTAAATTCGCTTTCCCTGTGACAGAGTCAGATTCTTTTGAGAGGCTCCAGCTCCTCAGATTCACGCTGGCCTGGTCCCGTGCTGGATACCGGACACTTTCCACTGCAGACTCACTGGAGTGGGTGTGGCTCTCTCTGTGCCCATGGCCCTGAGCAGGAGAGAGCAGCCCTGACTGTCGCACAGAGGGGCAGATGCGTCCCGGGCTGCCTGTGAGAGCTGCCCTGAGCATGTCTCAGATGTGGGGCCACATGGGGCCACACCTAACTTCTATGTAGGCAGGAATGGGCACAGAGTGGGCAGTGTGAAGGCCATAGAGCCCAGACTGTCCCCTGATCTCCCGCTGACACCAGGTCCTTGTCCCCACTCTCAGTCCCCAACCCTGTCAGGAATTGAGGGTGCTGGAACCAGACCAACAGCTCCTTCACCCTGGACTGGAACATCCCCGATGGCCCGAACACCACGGACTACACCTACTGGGTCAATTGGACCTGACCAGGTGTCACAGAAGAGACCCAAAACACAAAGAATACCACCAGCACCACGTACACAGTGGAGGGCCTGGAGTCCGGATCTCTGTATAATTTCTCGGTGTGGGCAGAGGCGAACGGACTGAACAGCACATCACAGGAGGTCCATGCATCCACAGGTGAGAGCCCGACCCTGTGTGCAGGGCTGCAGGTGACCAAAAGCTACAGCTGCTGTCAGCAGTCAGAAACAGCACACGGGGACCCCGAGAGACCTTTCCTCATTGGAGTGCCTGGGGACCCAAGCAGGAGATACGGGGGCACACGAGATGGGCACAGCCTGCTGAATTTCTCCCAGGCTGGGAAGCTTATTTTTTTATTTATTTATTTTTTTTTTTTTTTTTGGGTCACACCAGCAATGCTCAGCGGCTTCTCCTGGCTCTGCACTCAGGAATTACTCCTGGCAGTGCCCGGGGGATCATATGGGATGCCAGGGATTGAACCCGGCCGGGTCCCTGGCTGCGTGCAAGGCAAACACCCTACCTGCTGGACTATTGCTCTGGCCCCTGAGCAGCTTATTTTGATTGATGTTTTTCTTTTGGGGGCCATACCTAGCAATGCTCAGGGCTGACTCCTGGCTCTACACCTCTACACTAAAGAATTACTCCTGGTGGTGCTCAGGGGACCATATGGAATGCCGGATCAACCTAGGTAGACACTGGGGCTGGAACGATAGCCCAGCGGGTAGGGTGTTTGCCTTGCACACGGTCGGCTCATGCCGGCCCGGGTTCGATCCCCAGCATCCCATATGGACCCCGAGCACCTCCAGGAGTAATTCCTGAATGCATAGTCAGGAGAAACCCCTGAGCATTGCGGGTGTGACCCAAAAAGCCAAAAAAAAAAACCTAGGTAGACAGCATGCCTTCCAAAAGCCCTAACTACTGTACTATGGCTCGGGCCTCTCTTTATTGATTATTTTTAATTTGGGTTTCTTTTATTTCATACACACACATATATTGTGTGTGTATATCCTGCATATATATACATATATATAATTTAGCTTTTTGGGTCACAACTGACAATGCTCAGGGGTTACACCTGGCTCTTTACTCTGTAATTACTCCTAGTGGTGCTCAGGCTACTATAAGTGATGCCAGGGACCGAACCCGGTCAGCCACAAGCAAAGGGAAACACCTTACCAGAGCCCGGTGGGTGGGCAGAGCGGGGCACAGACATGAGCAGAGCTGGTTCTGGCTCAGCTCCACACACTTCAGAGCAGGAGCAGCAGGAGCCGGTTTCCAAACCCGGCTTCAATCCGTTATTCTCCGCTTTGCCCCCGGTTAAGCCTCTTGGAGCAGCATGACCTGGGCTCGGGCGGGATCCGCAGTGCCCTCTGGTATGTGCAGATCCAGCACTTTGTGGTGGGGTTATGGCAGGGCAGGTTGAGGGCAGAGGACCGAGGGACAGATTGACGAGCGACAGAGGGACAGAGGGATAGAGGGACAGAGGGACAGTGGCACAGAGACAGCGACACAGGGGCAGAGAGGTGAAGGGACAATCAATGCCAGGGCCTGGGCTCAGGGTCCCTCACATCTGCTCCTGCCACCAGGCCCCAATGCAGTGACGAATCTCGCAGTGCTGGAGCAGACCAAAAGTTCGTTGACTGTGCACTGGGATGCCTCCTGGGGCCCCCCGCGACCCTTCCTACATCTACCGTGTGTCCTGGGCACAGCAAGGAGAGCCTGTCACACACACGAACACCTCAGATCTCAAGGTGACACTCCGGGAACTGGTCCCTGGGAGCCTGTACACCGTCACCGTGTTGGCAGAGAGGTACAACCTCAGCAGTACCCCCAGCACGATCACGAGCGCCACAGGTGAGACAGCCGCTGGACTGACACTGTCGGGTTAGGGGCGTGGATCTGGGCTCTGAGGGGCTTCTGCATGAGGGACATGATCGAGGACAACCTACCCGGCTCTCTCAGCTCAGGGCGTCCCACGTGGTTGTGTCTTTGGGACAAAGGCTCAGTGTTGAGGTACATCCTCAGCTCTCACCTTTGCCTCATGCCCAGAGGAGCTGAACCCCAGTAGCCGTCTCAGGGAACCTGGTGTCCATGAGAACGTCCTGCTGGGGAAGTGGTGAGAAGAAACTTCTAGACTCTCCAGGAGGGTCAGGCAGGCCATCCTCTGTCCTTAGCACCAAACCCTGAGCTTTGGGGAGCAGGTTCAGTTATGGGGTCCCTGGGATCCCAGACCCTGAGACTCTCACTTTCTCAGCTCCCAATGAGGTCACAAATCTCCACAACAAAACACAGACCAACAACTCGATCACGCTGCCTGGGAGGCACCCAAATACCCGCAGTCCCAGCTCTACAGATACCAGGTTCAGTGGGCCAGGGGGGTGAACCTCCAGCAGGAGCTGACTAACGAGACCTCCTATAAGGTGGAGGGGCTCGAACCCGGGACCCTGTACAGTCTCAGCGTGAGGACAGAAAGGCACAATGTCACCAGCTCCGTACAGAGCCTCCGGCACCCACAGGTGAGTGGGCATCTCTTACCCTGTGGGGTAGGGCTGCTGAGAAGTGAGGGCACTGCAAATCCCATCGGGCCATGGGCTTCATTTCCCGGTTCCTGGGGCCAGAGTGCATCGGCCTCATGGGGTGTGGAGTTTAGGAAGCATCCCATTGGTCTGGAGGGACAGGGCGGCGGCTGTCAGGAATCTGCACCCTGGTGGGAGGCAGGGGATGTGGCGCCCCCTGTCATAGCCCCTCCTGACTCTCTGGTCTCCCCATGCAGCCCCGGACCCTTTTCTCATCACCTCCTGCACCAGCCCTCTGGGGGTTATGGGCTGGTCCTGAGCTTGTCGTGTCCCCGGGGAGGCTTTGACACCTTCCTGCTGGAGGTCAACGGGCAGCTGATCTCCCAGGACGGTTCCTCCTGCAAGACAGAAGTGTCCGTGTCAGGACTGCAGCCGCTCCGCTCCTACGTGGTCAGCGTCTGGACCTTCTGGGATGGGCTTGTGGTCCCCGGGAGTCTGTGACTTGTCACACCTCGAGTGCAGGTGAGCAGGAGCCGGCGGCTACAGGAAGTAGGGAGAATTTCTGGTCAGTCCCTTCAGGGCCTGGTGGGCTACAAAGAAAGCAGAGTCCTTTAGACCACCTTGACTCTGCTTCCTTCATAATTCCCTCCTTCCCCCTGTCTTGTTGGGATTGAGGCCTAGTAATGCTCAAGGGCCATTCCCTCCTCAGCTCAGGGTCTCTCCTGCTGGTGTTTGGGGGTCAGTTTTGGTTTCACCCCCAGAACTCTGCCTGGAATGACACTCTGCTACAGAGCCAGGAGGAATTCCAGAGCACCTCCAGGTGTGGCCCCCCCAAACCAAAATCCAAAACAGAATATCCACCTTTCCTGAAGCAGATCCCGTCCCACGCAGTTCAGCCATTTGGTATACACGGCTCCCAGAGCCAGCTAATACCGTCTTGGCTCTTACTTTCCTTCTCACTCTGTGACGGTGATGTCCATGCCGCTGGTCCAGCTGCCACCAATGCAGTGTCAGTCCCACATGTATCTCCACATCGGCTGTCTCTGGACATTTCCACCAACACCATCCTGCACCGTGTGGTTTTGTGGCTTCTCTCCTGGCTCCCCACTAAGCTCCATCTGAGGTGTAGCCGATATTTCATTCCGTTCATTACAACATTGTTCCCTGCCCAGAACAGCCCCATTTCCCCTGTGCTTCTAGGAGAGGTGGGCAGTTCCCCACTTGCATACAGGCCTGTGTGTTAGTGTGCACACCCACATGTAAGTGTCCACGTGTTCACATGTCTATATCGTGTGTGTTCTTGTATGTGTAAGAAGTGTGTGTTTGTGTGGGTGTGGTTGTGCATCTCATTTCCCTGTGGGGATGCCAGGATGGAGTGCCGACATCACAGGAGACCAGCATTGTACTTCCTCCTGACCCTCTGCCCAGGTCTTCAGACCTTGTGGCGCACATGGATTAAACAGGGTGAGCAGAGGCGTGCAAGACACCTTGACTACAACCTGCCAAGAACAGTTTATCGCGACCCTGTGACAGGCCATGGGGCTCACTGGTCCCCCTTGGTTTGTATCTCTATAGTGATTGATTTGTGGTGCTGCCCAAGCCGTGCTCAGGGACCTGAGGGCCCTCTGGGGTTGGTCCTGGGCCGGCAGTTCAGGCAAAGTCCCATGGACTGGTGCTGTTGATCCCGTGGAGTTGCATCTAGTTGGGCCACCAGCTGAGCTCAGGGACCATGGAGTGCTGGGGCCTAGCAGTGGCCCTGCTTGAGCTTTTTTGGACCACTGGTGCTGGGAATACGGTCAGGCCTGAAGGTCTGCATCTTTGTCTCCAGTCCTGCACCAGCAGCCTTGGTAAGACATGCTCTCTGCTCGGGGTGTGGGGGCATGGACGTGGGCCTGGGCAGGCCTCATTGGGCTTCACTGCCCAGCACTGTCTCCGGGAGAGCAGAGCCATGGACGGGTTAGGGGCCTCATGGTGCAGTCAGCGAGACCCAGCCGCTGAGGCTCATTTACAGGGTTTTGGTAAGGCCCGACTAATGCCCAGAGGCCTTCCACACAGTGATGCGGTGTCCTGGCCTTCAGTCCTCTGGGACATAGAGCATTTCAGAGCAGTGCTGGGGACATTCATGGCCATAGCCACCACCACCTCAGGGAGTCTTTGTGGGGAGCCAGGCCTAAAACAGGGCCCCCTGAGAAAAATGGAGCTTCAATGCCATGGGCCAGGATGGGCTGCCCAGCCTCAGGAGTCACTCTCGGGGGCTGTTCTGTTGCGGTGTCATGTTGAGCAGCACCCGCCTATCACTCACTTACCATGGGAGGCAGTAGGTCCCCACAGAGACCCATTCTAGGCTGCTGAGCATCAGTCCTACACTGGGGTGCTGGGATTTGGTGACCGTGGTCCACACTCCAGGCACTGGAGCCCAGGACAGTGGGCAGGGGTGGGTCTCTAACCAGGGGTCCGTTGCCCTGTGTGCCCATGTTCCCTGTGGCCCCCTGTGTGGTTGGGGTCCATGTCACCCCTTCTGACACCAACACATCTTTCTCCAGGGGTGATTGCTGGATCCGTCATCAGGGTGCTCCTGTTCAACACCCTGGTGGCTTTCCTGGTGTTCTAACTGAAGCGCAGGTGAGGCTGGGGGCCCTGGGAGATGAGGCTCCCTGGATCCAGCCTCGCCGCAATTTTCCTTCCCGACACCCTTCCCAAGAGGAGTGAGATGCAGGCAGCAGTCAGGAACTAGGTGTTAAGATGAGTAGCTAGTTTGCCCGGGAACAGCCTTGGTGAAGTCACTCGGTGAACCGGGGAACACCTTCAGAATGGCCCAAAGTCCCTGATACGGGGAAGTTTGTCCCCTTCTCTATCCCTTCTCTATCCCACTGCCCTCTCCTGCAGCTCCTGATACAGGCTTCCGACCGGGAATCAATCCTCCTGTCCCTGCTTCTACTCTACTAGGGATTTGTCTTATATTATGTGTTCAGCCCGTGTATATGCATGTCCTTGTCACACATGACCTCAGGGAGATTCATAAACAGTTAACAGAAGACATGTATGAGGGCACATGCCTGACCTGATCCTTCAGTGACCAGACCTCTGGGGAGTGTGTCCATTGTGGACGGAGGACGATGGGCCTGTGGAGAAGGAGATGCGGTCCTGGGGTGTTGGTGACAAGCAGGAGGGGTGAGGAGAGAAAGAAGGGGCCAGTGGGGTCCTTAGCTGAGCAGCCCTGCCGAGTTGGGACCTGAGGTGGCCCTTGGACCCAGAGATTAGTATGCAAATAAGATAAGGGGCAGTGAAATGCAGGAGGAGCAAAGAACTGGCCTTTAGGGGAAGTCGAGGGCAGGGCTGTGCCATAGGTTTATTGTCCTTCAAGTACAGTAAGGCCAAAGGTCCATGTGAAGAAGTCCATGGAAGAGTCGATTCCACTGGGTTCCCAGGGAGGGGGCGCCCAGGTCCATCTGGGCAGCCCCAGGGTCTGGGGGACTCAGAGGCCCAAGGGACTGAGATGGGCTGCTGGGAGACTCAGGGCTCGGGCACTGTGGGTGCCCCTGGTTGTCTGGAACCTGTTCTGCGGGGCCTCAGCAGTGCGGTGTAGTCTAGGGAGCTCCAGAGGAGGTGCGGTCAGTGGGTTTATTCCTGCTCAGCGGCAATAGCAGAGCGAGGAGGGCACTGACTTTGCACATGACTGACTCAAGTTGAATCCCCACCACCCTTTATGGTCCCCTGAGCACTGCCAGGAGTAATTCCTGAGCACAGAGCCAGGAGCAACCCCTGTTCCTCCTGGTGTTTATATCTGCTGTGTACCAAAACTAAAAGAAGGGAAACAGGCCGGCTGTAGGCAGAGCCTGTGGGGTTCTACACGAGCTTAGGACTGCAGAAGCGGGCCAGGAGAGGGAGGCCTACAGTGTCTTGAGATTTTCTTTTCCTTTTCTTTTCCTGCTTTCACTTTAAGAGTGCTGAGGGCTCACTCCTGCTTTAAGTTCAGGCGTCCTGCTTTAAGTTCACCCTTATGGGATGCTGGGGATCCAACCTGGGTCAGCTACGAGCAAGGCAAGTAGCCTACCTTTGTGTTATCACTCAGCCCCTGGAGAGTGTTTTTAGAAACGTGATTTGCTTTGATATTATTTTCTCTCTTGTTTCTGGTCACTCCTGGAAGTCCCCAGGTTCTGCTCCTGACTTTGTACTCAGACCTGGAACCTGGACCACCCACATGTAAAGCACGTCTCATTTCTCCGAGCACTCAGTCGGGCCCATGGGATATTAGTAAACAGAAGTATCAGGCTGCTGCCCAGGTGAAGGCGAGGAGGAGGAGGAGGAGGGGGATTTGGCTGGAGGAGACTGGAGAGCTCGGGACAGGGGAAGGCAAGAGGGACCAAGCCTGGGAAGCCCAGCCCAGAATGGGAGAGGCAACTGCTGTCCTGTTCCAACTCTTTAACTGACTCCTGAGATTGCTCAAGGGTCGAGCACATGCTGCCGCCCAGGCATCCAGGGCTCAATCCCTGGCACCTCACGGTCGCCCAGCTACCTCCCAGTGACCCCCAGCACTGTGCTAGGAGTAGCCCCTGAGCACTGGCACGTGTGGGCCCCAAAACAGAAAAATCAAACATCTTCACCTCTGGATGTTGGCACATATCATGGGCGCCCCCCCTGGTTGGTTTAATAGACAGGCGGGGCACTCAGCGTCCACAGTGTCTCATGGGCCCAAATCCAGACAGACACCTCCGGGAGCAGAGCTGCTAATGGCAGCTGAGCCGAACGGTGGATGTGCTTGGGATGTCCTGGCGATGTCGCGTCTCAATGTCACTTTGGTCACTGGAACGTCCTCTCAGTGTCCATGTCCTTTTATCTTATTTTATTTGCTTTTTTTTTTTTTTTTGGGTCACACCCGGTAATGCTCAGGGTTCCGCCTGGCTCTTCACTCAGGAATTGCTCCTGGTAGTGCTCAGGGGACCATATGAAATGCCGATGATGGGACCCGGGGGTCTGCCTGAGCAAGGCAAACACCCTCCTCTCTGTGCTATTTATTGCTCCAGACACTGCTTTAACTTATTGAGCTTCGTGGGCTTCTCCTCAGTTTTTTTCAACAAGGTTATAGGTGTTAATTTGCTATAGGCATCCAATATTCAACGCTTGTCCCCCCACCATTGCAATTTCCCACCAGCCACCGTTTATGCCTGCCCCCTAGGGCAGACCCTCAATAATTTAAATTTCTTGTATAGGTAATTTGCTGAAATTGATTAAGAACGTTTTCTTAGTAGAAAGCTAGTGAGGATTGTTTGGTCTCCTCATGGGCTATGAAGCCTTATCTAAGAAGTTACTGATCTGTTGTTAAGACACAGGCATGTGCGTATGTATTTGTTGTTGGCTGCCTTCACTTTACGTTTATTAAACGTGGTGTGCCCTTGGTATATAAGTACCATCGTGTTTAGGATTCGTGGACGTGCTGTATAGGATTCTAAACATTTTAACAAACTGAAGATAAAGTTGGAGATAGATTTTTAACTTGGGGGTAGCTTTAAGGTATAAGCGCAACTGCAGGGCCTTCCCAAGAACAGGGAGATGGGGGAGGCCCGATCCTGACTCCGTGAAAACTGGAGGTTTCAGTCACAAAAGCCACAACCTCAGGTTTGCAATAGATTGATTCATTGGTGGAACTCTTCCGAGCAGTGGAGTCTGGGCTTGGACATGGAGGCAATAATGGAATGTGGAGAATTTTGACTGCTGGGTCTCTTGGCTACTCTATAAGAAGGAGCTCTCTGCCTTCGCTCGGGGCCCTCTGGAACAGAGCTCTGCTGGGCCTGCTGATGAAATAAAATTGTTGCCCATTCTCAGAGACGCTGCTTGTTTTTTTTTTTTTTTTTTTTTTTTTTTTGCTGACACGTTCAGAATTTCCACAGAGATAATAAAACAAAACGAGATTCACCATCTTAACCATCTGAAGAGCATGATCTGGGCAGTAATTCACACAGCCCGTAACTACCACCGCATGGTGGTTCTGACCGTCTCATCTTCCCGCCTCCTACCCTCAAGCCCTACCGGCTCCCGGTGCTGCCTGGCTCCGCAGCTGCCTTTCTGCCCTGGACCTAGGGTGGGATCCCACAGCACGTGTCCCCTCCTGAGCAAGGTCCTCAGTGTCATGTCCAGGTCTGGCCATGCTGAGCTTCAGTCAGAGCTTCCTTCTCCCTGTTTCGATGGTTCAGGTGAGGGGGTCATATTTTGCTTCCCATTCACTCTGCCTCTCTGTTCACCAGCCTGAATGCTACCCCGTGAATGTGGCTGCCCCCGTTATCTCCCCAGGATTGTGCTTCTCCTCTTCTGGTTATACTCAGTGGGATCAATGAATGACAAACCCTATTCCTGGGGGTGGAGGTTGCTACAGCTGATGGTGACCAGGGTTGACCCCCTGGTTCTGTGCCTCCTGGGACCACGGCAACCAAGGGTGATAAGGATCAAACTGGGCTGTCTGAGTCTACTGTGTGCAAGGCCAACTGCCGCACCCCTGCACTAAATATCTCACAGTGATCCTGGACAACTTGTTTTTAACCATAAGTTCCTGTCTGGGGTCTCTCCTGGAGGACATGATTCAGCTAAGGCGCCTGCTGCAACATAATATTCATGGCAACACTGGGGAGAGCAGCCAAGAAGGGAAAGAGGTGAATGAAAACAGATGAATGAACACACACAAGGCCCACACGCACACACACAACACACACACACACACACACACACACACACACACAGGAAAGTTAACTGTCACCAGGGAGGAGTTCCTGCCATTTCCAGACACAGACCTGAGGGGCCAGTGATAGTGAAACAGGAGACAGAAGCCAATGCGATCTTCCCTGAGAGATAAACACGAAGACAAGCAGCTCACTCAAGAGCTGGGCGGGTCCCAGGCACGGGGACCAGGACCAGAAGGCTCAGAAGGTTCAGACTTCTGCTGTTTGGGAAGGCCACACTGCAGTGCCCAGACTGGCTCCTGGATGCACTAGGAATCATTCTGGACAATGCTTGGAAGCCACACGGGTGCTGGGATTGAACTCGAGGGAGCCTTCTGCTAGGCAAGCGCCTCCTACATCTCCGGGCCAAACTGCTCTAGGTGTCCCAATGCCCAGGTTCAGGAGCTTGGGCTCTGCCTCCACAGGGACATCCGTGCTGAGGACTTCACTGAGCATGTGAGGGAAAAGGAGAGGACAGCAACTGGGTCTCTCAGATTACCCAGTGGGTTTACTGGGCGGGGTGAGCCCACAGTCACCACACACCTCCCACTGCAGTGAGTGGGAGCCGTCATTGTCCTACTGGCCGGGTAGAAAGCCGCAGGCATGAAGCTTTCTCATTCCCCAGCGTTTATTTCATTCACTTATGCCCCTGAACACCGTGTCACTGCAGTGGCTGGGCTCTGCACTTGGCAGGTGCTCTGCGAGGTTCCCCCTTGAACCCTCACACCCTTCTTGCCAGAGGGCACAAGGCCAGCCCTGGCACCCAGACATCTTCCAGTTGCAGCACATGTGGGGGCTTGTACTTCCTTGGGGCTCGCACAGAACCATTTGGGCAGAGAGAGGGCTCTGGGCACATGGTGGACTTTGGGGTTCAACTCACAGCTGTCGGCTTGTGGCTGGTGCCCCAAGATATTCCTCCAGATCTTGTAACGGTCATTTTATGATGGGGCTCCCTAGTGGTGCTCAGGGCTCCCTCCTGGCTCTGTGCTCAAAGAACACTCCTGGCGGCCTCATCTGGAGGGTCCTTAGCAATGCTGGGATTGAGCCAGCTCAGGGCGCTCAAGCAGCACCTTCCCGCTGTGCTGCCTCTCAGCCCTGGCACCGCTTTTCAAATGCTTGTGGTCTTGTTATTTTGGGGAGAGCAAGGGAGGTTGTTTTGCTTTTTGGAGCCATGCCTATAGGATGTGAGGGCTTACACCTGGCTTTGTGCTGAGGGGTCACTCCGGTGAGGGCCTCGCGCTTGATATGTGGTGCCAACAATCAGACCAGGTAGGCCTCAAGCAACACAAGCCCCCTCCCCTCTGTGCTCTTTTTCTTCTTTTGTGAGTCACACCCAGCAATGTTCAGGTCTCATTCCTGGCTCTGCACACAGGAATGATTCCTGGTCGTGCTCAGGGGACCATATGGATTGCCGGGATTGGACCTGGGTAGGCCTCATACAAGGCAAACACCCTACCGGCTGTGCTGTCACTACAGAAGGCCTTCTCTCCGTGCCCCCCCTTCCCCCTCCCCGTGCTCTTGTCCTGGTCCTAGCAAGTGTTTGTTGGGCTGCACTGGACACAGCCATCAGCTTCCAACAGTTGTGAGCGGACGCAGCCTCCTCAGAGGAAACGTTCTGAGTCAATCCCTGTTCCCAAACCTTCCACATCACGAATATGATCACCAGGGGAGAGGTGCCCCTCGCCTCCTCGGATCCCTCAGGCCACTGGACACTGGCACCGACTACCCAAAATACCTGCACTAAAGGGAGACAGACACAGTTGGGGTCTGCAATTTAGCAGCAATGGCCCTGTCACACGGGCAGTTCACCGAGACTAATCCACCCAACCCAGGTGCAGGCTTGGTTCCACCCAGCACCTAGGCCTGTGGTCCTCTCGTTGTGTCTGAGGGTCCTAAGACCCCTATAGCTGTGACACTGAGGGCACCAATTCATGGAGGAGTGATCTGTCCAGGGGAGGTGCAGAGTGTGGAGTCATGGCACTAGCGAGACATTGGCATAACGTCTCCCCTAACATCATGGATGGGAATGGACAGGGGGCCAGCAGGAAGGATCACCTGCCTTGGGGTGATGGCAGCGGCCAATGGGGCTCCGTGTACCTGCTCTTCCATGAGAGTATGCGGCTGGCCCAGACCCTGAGGACTATGGGGCCTCGTCCTCTGTGCTCCACATGTGGGTCTGTGCTGTCCTCTAGCAGGGAGGCAGCGCCTGGCTGGGAGCCGTCTCTCTGCCTGAGAAGCCAGCAAGGGTCAACTAGTGCAGCCCAGAGCACACAGACAGGAACTTGACTGCATAGAACAACCTGGGGTCTATGCGCGGCACCTTATGTCCTCCACGAGCCCCACTAAGAGTGAAGCCTCAGGCTCTACTGGGTGTGGCCTCACTCCAAAACAAAACCAATGAGGGATCATGACAAGGAGTAGGGACGGCCCCCAGGGGTCACTTAGGTTCAGGCCTGTCCATGGGGAGCTGGGGTAAGCAGATCCTTCACTTCTCCTGGGGGCCTGCCCTGGGAAAGTCCAGCAGGTGGAGGCTGGGGGCAGGACACCAGGTCCCTATAGCAGTCTGGAGCCATGGGCAGCTGGCAGGGGCCTCTGGGCCTGGGCGAGCCTGGTGATGCTGGTGAGTGCACCCGCTGACCGGGTCAGGGGCTCAGGGAGGGGCTGTGGGCCAACCCTGGTCTAAGATGAGAGAGCTCGGATTCTGGACCATGACAGGGGGGAACCTGAGCAATGCCTGAGGCTGGAGGCTGCTCTGGGGACGGGGGAATTTCGGTACCCGGGACTGTGGGGACAGGAAGTCTCAGAGGGAGAGGGAAGGCTGGTCCTCACAGAGAGATGATGCCAACCTCCTCCCTCAGACAGGCAGTCCAAGCCTCCCCACTCTGCCTGTCCTCAGACCGGATCCCAGACTTACCCTTTGACTGGGGCTTCAGAACCCCAATTCTTTCCTCCATTGGGTGAAGTAGAGACTCAGGTCTCTACTTTCAGCCTCCTCCTCACACCCAAGTCCAGTGGTCTTAGCCCCTCCTCCCTCATCTGGGTCCAGGGCCACCAGCTTCCTCCCTCAGACCTGATGTTCCCCCTTCTCCTGCCCTGGGTCCTGAGGCTGGTTCAGGAAGTGAAACCTCCAGCTTCATCTCAAGTGTTTGGTTGAGGGAAGCAGCCGCTGGGTCCTGGAGTCCCACCTCGGTCCCACAGTGCTACTGACTAACACACTCAAACATACTCATACAAAAACACATTTCCACTCCGCTCACACTCACATGCTCACACACACATTATCGCACAAGCTTACACACACTTATCATGCACACACTAGACTCACATGCTCACATTACGCTATCAAAAGGCTCACACACACTCACATGCTCACACACATTATCAAAACAAGCTTACACATACTCTTGCAAAGGCACACACTTTCTCAAATGCTCACAATCACACTGGCTTTCACACTCTCACACATGTACATACACTCAGGCACACATGATCCCCCACACTATCATATAAACTCACATACACTCAAACACACACTATCACCCAGACTCACAGATATGTATTCACACACTCACAGACCCCTCTCACTACACACTCACGCTATCTCAAGGCTCACACATACTCACACACTCTCACATACTCACATACACTTTCACATCCCATGCTCACATTCACACACATAAGCTATACGCAGGCTCACACACATTCTACACACAGAGACACTCTCAGACTCACACGCTGACAAATGTACACTATGGCATATATGCTCAAGTGTGCTCATAACCTCTCAAACCACTCGCACGCTCACTCTCACACAACCTCTCACACTGACTCACACACTAATACTTTCATTGGTAAAGGGGGATCGTGTTGTGTCAGCCTCAAGAAGCGGTCTTTTTCTGTAGGGGCACGTGGCGTGGAGCCGGACAGGGGCTCTAAGTGTCCCCTCTACTCCCTCAGGTCCTGTGCTTCTGACAGCAGCCAGGGCTGTGAGTCTCTGAGGAGGGGCCATTTTGAGGTACCATCTAGGTCCCGGACACTTAGGAACAAGAGAACCAGATGGAGGGACAGGGAGGGGTGGACCTGAAAGGGGGTGGAGGGAACAGGCAGGTCCCTTGTGCTGATACAGCCCTGCCCAATTCCCAGATCCCAAACCTGTCAGCAAACTCGAGGCTAAGAACCAGACCAACAGCTCCATCACCTTTGACTGGGACAGCCCTCAGGACACAGACCCACGAACGACACCCTATTGGGTCCAGTGGACCGGACCAGGTGTCACTGAAGAGACCCAAAAATACAAACTCTAGCACGTACACGGAACGACCTTGCAGCCCGGTCTGTACAATTTCTCAGTGTGGTCGGAGGGAAAAACGGACTGAACAGCACACCAGCGGTGGTCAGCGCATCCACAGGTGAGAGCTCGAACCTGTGTGTGCAGGGCAGCAGGTGACTTCAAGAAACTAGAGCCTATGGTCAGCACTCACAAATGGCACACGGGCTCAGGGAGAGACCCTTCCTCCTAATAATTAATGCCTGGGACCCACGCAGGGAGATATCGGGCATCCAGCATGGGCACAGCCCTGCTGCCGTTCACCAGGCTGGGTGGCTTTTTATATTGATTATTTTCTCATGGGGTCATCACAGGGATGCACTCCTAGTTCTGCAGTCAAGAATTATTCAGGTGCAGAGAAAGAGAGAGAGGAAAAGAAATAAAGAACCTGCATGGAGGTGGGCTGGGGAGGTGGAGGGAACCGAGGGCGTGGTGGTGGAGATCGGCACTGGTGGAGGGATGGGTGCTGGAACACTGTATGACCAAAACCCAAACATGAACTTTAATTTGTATGGCCTTTGTAACTGTATATCTCAACAGTGGTGTATAATAAAATACATAAAACAAACAAACAAAAGAATTATTCCGGGTGGTACTCGGAGATGATTTGAGAAGTGATGCCAGGATCAACCTGGGAAGATGCGAGTACACAGTGGCAAACAATTCACTCTCTTGTCTCTAGCCTTTAATTGCTTAGTATTTTATTATATACCTTTTATTAATTGGAACA
>JAJIBD010027958.1:0-46752 GCA_021461705.1 Cryptotis parvus
AATACATTTCACTTTGAAAATTAATTTATTATAGATTTTAATAGCCTGTTTTACCCTAAAAATGACTGAAATTGTTCTGATTCCCGCATTCACTAATGGTGAACAATGTACCACTAAAAAATAAATATTTTCAGTACTTTACTAAATACAGCCAAAGATATTCCCAATTAAATATGATATTCAAAGATGATTCATCCTAATAGATCCTGGAGGAAAAAAAATGAGATAAACACCAGCTTGCTCAAGATAATTAGAGAAAATGGTGACATTTCCCTCATGTGCCAGTGGGCAATGTGATATGGAGAAGCAGCGTTCTGTAAACCGCCGGCAAGCTCATAGCTGTGTTGGAGCCTCTGTGGGCTCTACCGGTAGTTTCGTTCCTTCCACTTTTTTTCTTTAGGCACCGTGGCTTACAATGTTGTTCCGGCATAAGGTGCTGCAACCCCACCGCTTCTGTGCCCCTCTACCAATGTGTTAAGAACCTCTCTTAATGCCCACCTCCCTTAAATCTCTTTTGAAAAAATTAATGATTAAAGTTTGGGTCACATGTTTAGTGCTAATATGTTTGATTTTTTTAGATATGGCTACCCCACCCCCGCAGCGACAGAGACCCTCCATCAGTGACCTTCCACCTCATTCTTCCTCCCTCTCCCCCTTCCTTAGCATTCTTAGTTCTGTCATCCATGGACAAGCGTTTGTCATTTGATCTTTCCTCCATTCCCTTTTTTCTCCATAAACTACGGGATGTGTGATACCAGCCAATATTTGTCTTTCTCCTTTGCTAAACACGGTGCCCTCCTTTAGTCAATTTGCAGCCAACTGCGTGATTTCATCTTATTGCTGCATATTCCATTGTGTTTAACACAACTTTATCTTGTCAAGTTGGGTGGTTTCTGCATACCAAGCGACTTCATTTTATTGAAGTTGTTTCCCACTCTTAAATATGCTAGCTTTAGTATGCAGCATTTCCCAGATGTAGTAATAGCAGATTCCTTAGCTATCACAACCAAGTATTTGATTTATCAGGCCTTCATTTGCAAAGATCAGTCCATTTGGGAGTTTACCAGCACCTCTAGTTCATGAGGGTGGTGATCCGGTTATTTAGAGTGATTAACAGGTGTAATTAAATTACATAATTTAACTTTCCTTTGCAACAAAAAAAGGAGAAAAGTCAACTGCATCAGGGTTTTAGAAGGGCATTTATTGATTGAAAATAAATGTGTAAAGATGCTCTCAATAGCATGGAATCCACATTATTTTTAATGAGCTTGAAGTACATGAATATCCCTTAAATCTTGCGCCCATTTACTCTTGTATGTGCTTTTAACAACCACCACATTCAAATGGAGGGGAATTTTCAACCTTACAGAACAAAAATTCAAAACTTCTTTCAGCAGTTCTCCGCTCTTGGTCAACGTTTGGAAAGAGAAAAAGCACACTACAGTGGTATGTGCTAGGGCACACTACAGTGGTATGTGCTGGACGTTTCTAACTAACTGGTGATGTGATAAGAGTGTTCACATGGCCTGAATGTTGGTCAGAATCACAATGAAGCTTAAGTCCAGCCAGCAGATACAAGTGAAAATGGAACTGGAAACATGTTTCCAGAGATTTAAGATACATGAAAGTGACACTGAAAAAAGACTTGACAGCTTTGAAAACATTCGGCCCACTAATGCCATTTTGCCTCATTCAGCGCTCCCTTCTGTATGGAACGGCGAGTGTCCCTTTTGATTTTTATAATACTTTGGATCCTGGGCAGTGTCACGGAAGGGAAGGAAGCTACCTAAAGTTGGCAGCAATTCTAAGTGGGAGGGAAGCAAAAATTGATTTGGCGGTAACTAGTGCCCCGGAAGGAATATTCGTGCTTTAAATGACTCACATAACACTTGGTGAAGAAAATAACACATTTTGCCATGATATAGTTTTTACATTTATCTCAGGAGTCAGCTATTCTTTGACCTTAAAAACAAATGTGTGCTACATTCTGAAACAGTTGAGCTCTATTCCTTGTCCCTGGTTCCGAATGCCTAAGAAATCTTTTTGGGCTAAAAGAGAGCATCATTCCAATGTTGTCATTTGTGTATTCCCTTTATGCAGTTTCTAATAAGGGTCTTTGGCATAAATTTGGAGTATTTTTGTTGTTTCAAGAGTAAGATTTTCATTATGTGATTGATACCCCTAATTCCCTTTATTTTACACTTATACTGAAATAATAGTCTTTGGTTTCCATAAAACCAGATTTCACATAATCTAACTGTTTCTTTGCCAGACAACAGTGGTTAACAATAAATGTATATTTCCTTATTGTGTCAATTTCATATACATAATCAAATTAAGGGAAACGGGCCTATAAACTTGAAAATGTTTAGAAAAGGTACTTTTCTGTATTAATTCATATTAAGTCCCTTAAAGTTATCACTTCATTAACCAAAGTTCCTTTAAAAAAATTGTGTAGGCCTGAATGAAGCAGCTTAGCAAAAACAGTAACACTGACAAGACGTCATCTTACACCATTAGCTAACATGGACATGAAGGCAGTGACCATCTACAGTGTGAAATGCCACAGGAAGTCATCAACAGGGGGAGGAGGATTATGTCAGTCCAATTTCTTCAAGAACACTAGCTGGAGTTTCAGCTTCCTCGGAAGGAAAACGGGACTGATGAGCAGATCGATCCCGGGCGTCTTGAGAATGTGGCATTGATATCGAAAGTGCAGCAAGTCCCAGAGAGGAGAGCAAGCAGCGGAGTGCTGGGGACACATTCTGTTCTGAGCGCCTAGGCTGCTTGGGGCTTTGCGACCCCAAATCGAAGACCACAGGGGATAATTTCATCATGCATTAAATACCTGCTCATGACCTACCCACATCCCTGGGCACTGTTGCTGTAAAACAAAAAGCTGTCCAACTTATGCAAACCCACTGGTGATTCAGGAAAGCCACAGACACCAACTTGTCTACGGGAAACATCCCTCAGTGTCAAATTCCAAGTGTCCCCTAAAGCAAAAGGCATGGGCAAACCCCTGAGTTCCTAATGGTATTCTTGTCCATGCCCTCTTTGGGGTCTTCTGTATTTGAAATGTCTTCCTCTGATTTCTTACTGTTTTTATTTAACTGTCTCCAACAGCAGAGCTTCAGAAATAGTCACCTTCCCAGACAGCCTCAGGGCAACCAAGGGCCAGTTAGAGGCAACATACAGAAAAGAATGCTCTAGAACAAAGGTACTTTTGTTTTATGTAACAAAAAATACTCTTAGTTAATTGAAACTTTTTATATATATATATAAATAATTTTTGTTTTTGGGGCTACACCCAGCAATGCTCAGGGGCAACTCCTGGCTCTGTGCTCAGGAGCAACCCCTTGCGGTGCTCAGGAGACCATATGTGGTGCTGGGGATCAAACCATGGTCTAGCCACACGCAAGGCAAGCAACTTATCTCATGTACTATCTCTCTAACCCCTAATACTCTTTTGAAAATGTCAAAGGAAGACAAAGTAAGCATAATTTGAAAAAAAAAAAGTTTTTTAAAGGTTGATTTAGCACAACACAAGGTTCAAAAAAAGGTAGCGCCAAATATCAGGTATATCTAACAATTTGTTGATTAAGACATTATAACCCACAGTAAGAGGGCTAGCGCAATGGGCTGAGAGCATGCTTTGCCTGCTGGAGGCCCAGATTTGATTCCTGGCACCTCATGATCAACCAAGCACCACCAGGAGTGACCCCTGCCAGGTGTGATCGAAAAATAAACAACAAAAGGTATATTACCTATGGAGGGAAACAGGGCTGGGATGGAGACTTGTTTGGAATCTGGTTCAAACTGATTATAAAAAAGGCATTTTTTAAAGACAATTAGGAAAAATTGAAATAGGAACAAGATTATGAATTACTATTTTCAGTATCCAATAATTAACTTACTTTTTGCATCCTAATTGTGGTACAGCACAAAGCAAGGAAAATAAAAATTATATTAAGTCATAAATTCATCTATTTAATGATATGGAAAGTGACACTTGGGATAATTTTAAGTAAAACACTTAAACTCAACGATCTGTTTCCTTAAAGCGGAAAAGCCAGTACTTACCTTTTCTCTGTTGAGATTGCAATGGCTCAGTGCCTGACATACGAGAAACACTCACAGAATGTTAGCTGGATATTGTTATGCAACTGCAGTCTGAATGAAGGCATCTGGTATTTAGTGCTGAATAAAGCACTACAAGCCGATAATCCAAATTTAGTATGATGACAGGTACTTTTTGGTTTGCTTTGGGGCCACACCCTGCGATGCCCAGGGGTTACTCTTGGTTCTGCACTCAGGAATCACTCCTGGCAGTGCTTGAGAGGACTATATGGGATGCCGGGGATGGAACTCAGATTGGCTGCTTGCAAGGCAAGCGCCTTACCTGCTGTCTCTCTGTGGCCCCTGATGACTTGTTTTTGTATTTTGTATTTAAATATTGGCAAGATTCGATTTTTGTGGAAAGGTGCTTTTTTCCCTTTGGGCTGTGCCAGTGATGGAACCCAGGGCCTCAGATACACAAAGCGATTCTCTACTACTGAGTTACATCCCTGGTCAGAAAAGGGCATTTTTTAAAAGGCAGTCTTAAACCCATCAAATTCTTTGTCCCTACCACCACACTGCATTTAGGCAAGCTACAGATCTCAATGTGGAGAAGAAACAAATGAGCTTTAAAAGTGTTTAGCCTGTGATTCTAACAAACTGACTACAAAAAATGCATTTTCAGATAACCAAGAAAATGTTAACCAGGAATAAGGTATTAGGACTAGCCATTAGTTTGAAGGGCACAGGATCTATCCCTTACGGATGTGCACTGACATTCAAGATGAAAGGGTAGAGTCTCTGCAGGGCTTGCTCTCAGAGCAAAAATGGTGCAGTCAACGAAACAAATACATGAGTTAGTGGTTTGTGGAAACTTGAAACAAGTGACGATGCATGCATGGAGTTTCCTTATAATATCCTACTCACATCTTGTGTTTTCCACGATGACCATTGCCATTTGTTTTTGGTTCAACCTAGTAATGCTTAGGGGACGTCGAATTCATAGACAAGGGCAGTTACTAATGGCTGAGGTGCTGGTGGTGTTGTTTCATGAAACAACTTGGTGTTGTTTCACCAAGTTTCAGTTTCGCAAGATAAGACTTTGAGAGATTTGTTGCATGACGATGTGAATATACTTTTCTGAATGGCATACTTAAAAATGGTAAAAGCAGGGGAACGTTTTACTTTTTTAAACCATAATTTTAAAGAATTATCTAGAAAGTTAAAACACAACATACACAATTCAAAAGAGTTGGGGAAGAAAATAGTCATTCACATCAAAGTACATGCAATGCTTTTATTTTAGACATGCAAGTTAAGCTATTTCAGAATCTACTAATTTAAAGCAAGCAGCTGTATACAAATAACAAAAGCAACTTTTTTGTTACAGCACAGGACATTCAAAGCAAACAGGCATGACAGGGCATATTTATGCAGTCTTCAAACCAGATGAGTAACACAGTGCAGGGCAGGTGGAGGGGATGGAGGGGGAAATGGAACACAGGACCATGCTTCAACTGCCCTCAATGGATAAAGCTTCTAACGGGTAGCTCATCTGGGTGCTTCAAATGCAATGTAGTGCAGTGAGGATGAAATGGAAATAAGTACTATGCCTGCTCGTCCTAGTGTGGGCTGCTCTAGGCCTTCTTTTTAGAGGCACTCTAGTTGAAGCATCTTTTTGTATTTGTTTGATGATAATTTACTAAATAAACTCTCTAGGTGTAGATAAATGATTTGGTGCTTTTCCTTGTATAATAAAATATACTGTATTTTGAGAGTATGATAATGATCAATATTAAAGGTTTTACCATTCAGAAATATATACTCAGTATTTAAGGCTTTATATATAGAAGTACAATAACAATATTTCTACATAAACCAAATCTTATCATTTTAACTGTATCAACTCAGTATTAATAGTTAGAAGTGGTTACTTACTATTGAACTAAAGAGTGCAGATGAGATATAGTAGACATTTCTGACAGTTTTCTGATATTTCTTAAAGGGATTGTTCAATATTATATAGTACAATATGATGCCATGAGTGCTGACGTTGCAAATTACAATGGACTGTGAATGGGGCTGTGAATGGCTGTTGTACTTAAATATTATATAATAGTACAGATGTTTTCTTATATTATTTCCAAACATCCTTTTATACACATTAGTTTCCATCGACAGTAATACAGCCATACTAAATAGAGCTTCACTCCGTCCACCCAACGTTGAAGGCCAAACCATACTAGAATTATGGCACTGCTTATTGCAACCTGACATTTCAGCTGTATTTTCTTTTGGTAAACATTTGAAAGACAACTAGGTTTTTCCTCTTTTTAAGATTCACAAAGTTCATAAATGATGACATGTATGTGTTTAAGATGTTATCCAAACATTCATAGTCACCTTTTTCAAGATGAAAATTAAATCAGTTGCAAGCAGGAAGAAACTATATTAAGAACACATAGAGAATGAAAATAAAACCAAAAAAGAATGAGAACAGGAAAAAATTACAATGGTCCAGGATATTGACTCTAAAATGATCTGTTATTAGAAGATAACCAATCACCAAGCTGAGGATATTTTCTTTCATAAGTGTATCAGCTCTATTTCCTCGTGAAATCCTGCATGGGCGATGAGTAGTCATTTAGTACACAGGGACATTAAAATATTCATGGCATGGCACACAAAAGAAATGCAATATTCTTACACACAGTATACAAACTAACACAGACAAGCAGATTTCTAGAATGGCTAATGCATAAGTAAAGAAAACGGAAACTTTCTTTTTCGTGATTCTGTTCTTCAGCTAATGGCTGAATATTTAATTTTCCCCTCAGTTTTTGGGCCACACCTGCGCACGCTCGGGCTCTGCTCCCAGAGATCACTCTCGCAGGGTTCTGGGGTTCTGGGGATTGAACTAAGCACTTTACCTCCTGCTCTCTCTCTTCTCGCCCTTGATGTTTAACCTCAGGTTCCAGCCTCATCTCCTGTAACTTTACTACAGACTGGATAATCAAAATTATGACTTTTTTTTTACAAAATCCCAAAGCACTGCCTTTACCAATACTATACTGAAAGAATTTCAGGAAGTGAAATCAGGGCAATACTGACTAACTGAAAATTCAAGTTAGAATTTTCTTCCCTGAAGGTTTTTTTCTGGCTACAGTGATTCACACTTTCCCAACTCTCTCCCTGGTAGGTTTCAAGCATCCACGCCACCACACGCCGCACTGGGACAAAAGCTTCCCGGTGAGCCGTGGTGCGGCGGGAGGGGGGCCACGGAGGCCGTAAACATTTCACTCAGCTTTAAAATAACTCGAGTAGCTTTTGAGATTAAGGATGTTACTTTTTTAAAGACAGAAAATAGTGCACTGGAGGAGGGTGTGGTGTCCTAACATTGTGTGGAACCCAATCAGTACCAATATTGTAAATCACAGGGCTTCAAAAAAAATCCTCAAGATAGATTTTAAAAGAAACATTCCAAAATATTTGTTAAGTGTATATGCATGAAAATGTGTCTAAAACATGTTCAGCACATTAGGTAACCTGAGGTTTACACTGACCCAAATGTCCAGAGTTAGATTTCTTGAGACTGTACCCTAGAACTAGAGTTGAAATGATGTAGACTGTCCTGAGCCAGTGGCTTTTCAGACTCTCGAATGGAATATGCCCTTGTCAAAAGGCCTTGGCTAAAATCATCTAAACTGCATATGAGTATTTAAAATCCTCTCACCTTCTTATTTCTGCAGCTTGGCTACAGAGTCATGCAAATTTTCCAATATGTAACAAAACCCTTATATAACCACTAAATACCAGCGTACAGGGGAAACCACTTAAATATTAATCCTTAATAATTTCAAAAATCTGAAAGAGATAACTGCCTTTTTTCCTACTCAGAACAGATCATAGAGAAATGAGGCAGCAAGTTAAAACAGTATTATTAATAATAAATTAACCCCATGTTTAATTTTCTTAAATAATCTTATTTTCCATATGGGAATTGTATCTCTCTATCAACAGCATTAAAGATTCATAGCACTTAATATTATTTTTTGTCAGTGAACCTCTGAGACTATCATATTCTTTTTGGTGTAAAAAGAAAACCACAAGCCTCAAAGATAGATCATTATTACAGAAAAATTCCCTATGGCAATATCAGCATATGAAGTAACTGGGAATATCCCTGGAACTTAATGTAAGTACACTTCTCATATAATGCTAAAAAAGTAAATGAGCGACAAACTTAATCCATATACTATACCCTACTATATTTTGATGCATGTCAGTATTCCGCCCACGTATTCTAGTTTATATCCAATGAAACTCTTTCTATGATATATATTCTCTGTTTTCTGGAGAGAGAACAAGAAAAGTTTAAGTCGACCAAATAATCCTTCACCTAAATAATCCCAGTTCTGAGCCTTTATATTATAGCTTTTAATTTTTTTGTCTTCTCGCTAATCTGTTATCACACTATGTCATGGGAGATAAAAGTGTGGAGAGCTTGTACCTATTATAAGGAAAGAGAAAGGTAGTTTCTGGTTGTCCCCCAGATTTCTTAAGAAATAAAATAAATACTTATATGGGCAATTTTTATATCCTGCCCACCACCAGGCATTTTTCAGACTCTACAGTACTTTTAGGAAAGGGTTCATGCCAAACAAAACTATTCTTTTATTGCTAATGAGCCTTTCACTGTACTTAAAAGAAAAAAAATTCACATCCAGTAATTGTGGAAAATACTACAGAGAAACCCTGTCATTGGAAAAACATTTTTCATAAAGAAAACACACAAAAAATAAGTTATTATTTTACTGCTTTAAATTGATAGTTCATATCTTGAATACTTTCCTCTAGTTTACATTGCTAGAGTATGAAAAGTTATACTATAAATAAATGCCTTAATGGCCACTTAACATTTGTGATTGACTTTATTTAAATAGATATGTTCATAATTAAACCAGTTACCTTTTCTCTTATATAAAAAAATTCTAGAGAATTAACTAGAACTCCAGTATTCTGGGCCCTTATATCACTTGTATATCTTATGAATCATTGAAAAGTTACGATTGTGAACTGGATAAAAGTGAAGTATGTTGTATCTAGGTCTACAACCTTCTCTTATTACCCAGAAAACCCAGGGGGTATTTTTTTGGGGGGCACCTGGCAGAACTTGGGCCACTCCTGGCTCTGTGGTCAGGAACCACAAAATGGCAGTGCTGGTGCTCCATATGCAGCACAATTCACACCACCATAGCTGGCCACATGCGAGACAAAGGAAGTGCCGTAGCCTCCATCCTATCCCTCTGGCCAAGGAAAGGGCTTGCTTGTTTCTCGGCCACATCCAGTGGAGCGCAGAGATGACTCCTGGCAGTGCTCAGGAGACTATATGCAAGGCTGTGGATCTAACCAGGTCAGCTTCATGCAAGGCAAGCACCTAACTCCTCTACTATCTTTCCAGCCCCCAAACTAGTTCTTTGTTACACTGAAATTTCAGTGATTCAAACTACTTGGGGTTACAAGCCAGAATGAAAAGTGAAAAAATGTTTTTAATTAATCTGAAAAACTTCAAGTTATAAGTTATCTTTAGTATAGATTCCTTTGAAGCCCATTTTGGAATAAATTACAATTATTTCCCATCTGGAATGTGTCTCCAACCCAGAGCAATCCTTTTGCTCATCAGTGATTTGTTCCCCATTAAGTCTGTTTCTAACTCTATCCCTTTTCCCTAGTTACTCAATTCTTCTTTCTGTCCTGATACCCTCAGATGCTCTCCTCTACCTGATGTAGTTCCTTAGGGATCAAGAAACTGCTCTCCTGGCGAGACCAGCTTTACTCCACACAAGCAACTCGGGCAAAGAAGGAAGCTGACTCTTCATGCCTAAACCAAAGCTTGCATTCTCTTGTCCTTCTTCCTCTGTACTTTACCTCTTACTCTTTTTCATTGCTATGCATTAGCCCCTTCTCCTCAGTAGACATGCAAGTTCAACTTAAGCCCACAGCAGGCGCAATCCTTTCCTCCACGCTGTAGGAAAAGGCCAGCTGGAGGGTGACGCATAGCAGCACTCAGCAGCTGTGCCAGTGTGCAGATGAAGAGAGGCTGAAAACCACTGGCCACCACCTTGGTTCTATCTCCTGGGCTGTGGACGGCTGTGCAGGACAGGTATAAAAGGCTGAAGAATACTTAAGAATAGGACGGCAGACCCAGCAGAGAGGAATGTCTGCTGTGACATTTACCAGTGTAGGCTGATGTCTCAAAATTAAAATGAAGTGGGAAAATATAAGGAAAACTAGGAAGTCAGCCAATTATGTGAAGGCTTAAGTCTTGCGATAAGAACTTAAACAAATGAATGGCATTGGATCCAAAATTGAAAATCGAACCTCCTGATTTTTCTCTACTTGTGTGGTAGAAGAAAAAAATAATTCCCTTTTAAAATAAACATCTTTGCCGTTCATGTTCTAGAATACAAACATCCTTTTGAAAGGCCCCACTAAGTTCTGTGCCAAAAGATGCAAGGTCCTTACTCTTAAACTAGATCTGTCTATAGCAATGAATAAAAGAAAAAATGAAAGCACTTTTAAAGTCAACCTTTCTATGTTAGGACTCCTGGCATCAGTCCTATTTCATGACCAATTGTGAGACGCTAAGAAAGTGGAGTGATTTTTTTTTTTTGGTTAAATTAGCAAGGCGTGGCAAGAGCAATCTGGCTGCTCCAGATGGTTAGTGTCGAAATGGCCAAGAGCACACAACTATTCCACTTTATGTGCTGAAATCTTTATTTTTTAGTAAATTCTACTCTAGTTTTTATCTTCTGGAGTAGAACAGTGTATACTCTTCCCTTTACGCAGCAGCACTTTTCTCTTAAAAACTGTAATACTAATTGCAAGTTGTTTTAACAAACTTCTAGGGAAATTCAGGGCGGTATGAAGCTTGTTTTTCCAGACAATACCTTTCTGTTCATGTCCGACTCTACTCTCGTGATGGACTCTGAGTACATTTCCATAACATTACATATAAACTCATCTCATTTAGTGGCTTCAGATATAGCTGTACTGTAATTTCCTTACCCGTTTCCCATAGACGTTCACAGCGAGAGTATGTGTCTATTTGAGAGCACTTGTATATTTGTTGGATAAATTCCCGGAAGTCTTATATGAAGTTTTAATATGATGATGGGATAACTACATCTTGCAAAGCCTGCTCTAAAGTATGTTAGTGATAAATACTAAGGACAAATGACCTTTTCTGGCAATTAATTTTAACTTGTTCTTAAAAGAATCACTTAACAAATATAACTAATTTTAAGACTCAGTGGGATACTGTGCTGTATTTGCCTTCATTCCTTGGAGAGCTTCAGGTGCCCTAAAGTTAATCAGTGTTTTCCAAACAGGGAACAATTCTTCAAAGTATTGGATTTAAAAATGCAAACGCAAAGATGTAACATTTGGGTGGGCAGGAGATTGGCCACATCCGCAGGGATCCGGGGTCACAGATGCTGTGTGACCTTATGTTCAGGTCTTGGTGGTAGCTCTCTGGCCCTCTAACATTTTTAAGGTATAAAAGAACAAAGGCCAATCTAGAGAGTAAGTCTTTAGATACAAATTCTATTCGAACTATTCCTCCTTTATGATCAAATCCTGGAAAGTGAATGGGGGACATCTGCAGAAAATTCAAATATATTCCGCCTGCCTTCAGGGGTGAACTCAATTGTTTCCAGGTAAAACACAATGACCTTAACAGACATTACAAGATGAGGGGTTGTTTTGGAGGGATTAAATTATATAGCGCTATCCCACAAGCTTTGCTGCTCTGACTAGGAGCTAAAGTCAACCAGATCTTATATCCACAGGCTTTGGTTATCAAGTAAAGGTAATTCCAGGGAATGAGGTGATTTTTCAATTAGCATTGCTAGGGGCCTGGGGTCCACTTCCCATGATACTTGGTCACACAGGCTAAGTGGCTCAATGTTAGAGGCCAGCAGTACCAAGAGACAACAGGCCAGGCCGGCTGTACCCAGCACCTGAGCTGCTCAAAGGGTCATTCTGTGCAGGGAACTTTGGGGTCTTTGTGCTCGAGTCTCCAAAAGAGGTGATTTTTATTGGTCATGAAAGAGGTGATTTTTAAGTCATTTATGCAATTAAGTGCAGAATTAAGTCAAAGTTTCTCTACCACTACATTGCTGACCATTTAGACCAGATTCTTTGTTCTAGGAGAGCTGTCCTGGGTACCACAAAATGTTTACCATTAACCTGGATTTTTACCCACTAGATGCCAGTAACAGTAAAAGAAAATGATCTAGTCAATGTCCAAAGCCCCCGAAGGAAGCAGAACGGGTAGCACCAGCAGCCCAAAGCAACCCTACTGAGTTCATCTCAGCTTTCTCTCTCGGTGGCTGAGGTCAACATTCCAATGTGCTTGCCTGTGTTTGCCAAGTCTTCTATAGCGGTAACTTTGTTTTTTAAGAAGGCAACAAAGGAACATGAAATCGAATGTCAGTAGGGCTACAGAAGGGACACAAACCATGATTTTGTTTTTTTTTGCTTTTCTTTGGGGTCACACCCGGCAATGCTCAGGGGTTTCTCCTGGCTCTGCACTCAGGAATTACTCCGGTGGTGCTTGGGGACCATATGAGATGCGGGGATCGAACCCAGGCCGGCACAGGCTGGCTGCGTGCAAGGCAAATGCCCTACCCGCTGGGCTATCACTCTGGCCCCAACCATGATCATTTTCAGAAAGCACTATTTCAAGGAAAAAGGCCCCAACATCTAGGAGTATGCTCTTTACAGGGCCCAACCCTGGGGCTCATGCAATCGACTTAGTGGGCCAGTATCAGCTCTGAAAAGAACAGAAAAATGGGAACTACAAAAGGAAGACACAGATATTATTTAACAATTTTTCCTTTTTCTGTTTGGTCTAATTATTTGATAAAAATGTATTTGTTGTTCTAGTACAATACTTTTTTTTTTCTTTTTTGGGTCACACCGGTGATGCTCAGGGGTTACTCCTGGCTCTGCACTCAGAATTTACTCCTGGCGGTCCTGGGGGACCATATGGGATGCCGGGGATTGAACCCAGGCTGGCACAGACCGGCCGCGCAAGGCAAATGCCCTATCTGCTGGACTATCACTCCGGCCCTAGTACAATACTTTTAAAATTGGTTTATAGTTAGTGAATATATAAAGTTACTCAATTTTTTGTTTTAAACGGCCCTGACTTCTAAGAGCTGGCTCAAAATAAGTTAAAATGAAAAAAGCAAGAGAAGGAAATCCTCAGAATTCTGAAAAACAGACAAAAAAGAGCTTAGCACACATATAGCAAAATGACTACAACCTGAAAAGCACTGAGCAATGTTTATCAAACAAAGAGTAAAGCCTATTTGTTCTGTATAACCTTTCTGTATCTTCCCTTGTGTATTGAGGAATTAAATTACATAGTGATATCCCACAAGCTTTTTTGCTCTGATTCTGGAATAAAAAAACCATATCTTCTATCTTATATATCATATATCTTACATTTCAGGGATCAATGTAACCAAACATCACTTATCCAATCAAATTTACTTACAAAATTTAAAACTATATTGGGATAAAATACTGTAGCATTAACTATAAGAAAAAAGTTTAATCTTACAGTTTTTAATTTAAACAGTGGTAATTAGAGGAATTTATAATTTGGGGTTTATCGTATTAAAAGCAAGTACTAGATTTATATCAAAATACTTTTGCTATTAAATGATATGGTATATTTTATAAGCATGTTTTAAAAATAATGCAAGACATTTCATTTTAACTAGCATGCCAGAATATTCTTAATTATAGCAAGATTTAAATCTCGAAACTTTGTATTAAAATGCTGTGACTAAATATTCCAAAAGAAGGGCTGGAGCAATAGCACTGCATGGAAGGCAGTTGTTTGGAAAGCAAACAACCAGGGTTTGCTCTGCAGCACCCCCAGAGGGTTCCCAGAGCCCACCAGGAGTAATTCGGAGCACTAAGCCAGGACTAAGTCCTGAGCACCGCTGGTGTGGCCCAAAAACCAAATAAATATTTCAAAATATGTATTAACGTTATTTTAATTTACAAAAGGTTCAACTTTAAGACATTACTGTTTCTCCTAAAATTCTTACCTTTCCATTTTTATGAAGTCCAACAGATCTATTCGTTAATTCCACAGGGATGTTGTGCAATACTAAGATACACATCATGCAGCCCCAGCGCTAAAACAAACCCATTGTAGCAGCACTAATTCTCCAGAGTCCAACTTTCGTGACAAGGCAGATTAATCCAGTCAGACTATTCATAAAAGTAGGAGCAAATTCATGAGGGAATGCTTGCTTTTGGTATCTCACTTAGCTTTCATTTCTTAGATTAGTGAGAAACAATACCAACAGCAAACAAAGCCTCAAAAGGAAAAGCCCACAACTCTCAGAACAATGCTGTTAGTATAAAAGAGAAAGGCTGACACATCTCACAGCGCTGGGCAACACCATCATGCAGCTACCGCTGAGGGTTCACCCCAATGCCCAGGATCTCGGATCTGATCTTCACGGCTCAAGCAAGGAGTGAGATCATCTCACGTGCAACACTGTCTGCAGAGCACTCCATTTTATCCATGCCACAAAACATGGGAAATTTAGTAGTTACCAATAAATAAGTTGGGGTCAAACGAACTAAGGCCTTAGACTGTGCTTTTATCATAAGATATCCTCAGACAAACCTCCCCATTCTTCATTCTGGCTCTAAAGATTAAGGAGCAGAGAAAAACTGGTAAGTGCCTGTCTTTACAAAAAAAATGCACCATGTATTCCCTCTGTGAGAACGTATGTATGTTACAAAATAAATCCATCTCTCTCTCCCCACAAAAGCAGCTAGCTTAGAACAGGGATTTAATTGGTGATGGTGGAAAGCGTTCCAAGTATTGCAACGAATGTCAATTTAGAAATCCCAGCACGCTGCACTTTAATAATTAAAGAATCAAATTAAATACCAGTGGCATGTTAAGAAAACATTTTAAATTCCAACAGCCAAACATTAAAAATTGGGTAATGGACTAATTTTTTGGGCTTTCTCCCCAAATCTAATTATGTATTAATGTAACCAAATACCAAAAAGAATAAAAAAGTTCAATCTAGAAACATCAAAACCAAACCTTTGTTTAGTGTGTAATTAAATAAAAATCATCTTTATTGTTTAATTACATCTGATATTATAACTATAGCCAATATTTTATTCAAATTATATCTTATAATTTACTCAAATATATATTGTTCTCATTACTATGATATGTTAATAGGAAATCTATTTTAGCCACTATCTGCCCTACTAAACAGTACATATTGTTTACATAAATTAGGGACAAGGGAAATTTTAAATAAAATATATGAAAAAAGATAAACATTCTTATGGATAGGAAGGTATTTTTCACAAAATTTAAAAGGCCTAAAATCAACAGTTATTTTCACTGTAGAGTCATCTTAAGTGTTGAAAAATAATTCCAAAGACCTGACAACAAATAGGAAACTCACAATACATGTAAAACTAGCTGAAAAACAATTAGGGCTTCTATAAATTTAGAGCTGCATTTAGATAAATATAATTTTAGAAGCAACATCATTTTATGACATTAATAGGTGAATAATATACCCAAGTTATAAGGTCAAACAAGCTACCATAGATCCAAGAATTTTGATCAATTTAACCAAAAATGAGTTGAAAAATATTATTTATGAAGCCCATTTAAAAATCCCAATTCCCAGTCTACAAAAGTAAAGAATGGCATCATTTTAGGAAACACTGTTTAGTACAGGAGCACCCAGGTGTTCTTAGCCACCTGCTCACTTCGGCAAACATGAGCTACCATCAGCTGCTTTCTGCCGTCATGCTGTCCAGATACGTGCTTTTTAAGCAGTTCATGGGAGGATTTTCCTCACTTTACATTCTATTTTAAACACCTTATATTCAAATAGCACGGCAGAAATGTAAACATGTGGGGCCAGAGAGCTACAGCAGGTGGGGCGACTGCCTTGATGTGTCGGACTCAGGGCTGATCCCTGGCGCCCCACATGGTCCCTCAAGCCTACCAGGAGTGATCCTGAGAGGAGAGAGAGGGTAAGCCCTGAACATTGCCAGATGTGGCCCTAACTAAAACCAACCAAACAAAAGGAAATGTAAAAAGGTGCCAGGCATTAACTTGGAAACGAATCTCTTTTAGGAAACAGGCATCTTGTCACGCCTGGATTTCTTCCGTTAAACTCAATGGAGTCTACCTTGACGTTTACTATCCCGTCTAGTAAATGTCTTTCTAAGGTTGGCCCAGAAAGGCTTTTACCCTGCAATCTGGTAGTATTTGTTCAAAATCTATATTGGAACACCTTCTGCCTCCTCTAGAACTGAATGCCTGGTTTATTCAAGCTACTGAATGAAAAATGTCTTAATCGGGTCACAGTGATCCTCATCATCCCATCCGGTCCCTGAGCACTGCTAGAGTGATTCCTGAGTGCAAAGCCAGGGGTAACTCCTGAGCACCACGGGTATGGCCTCAAAACAAAACAGAAACTATTAATCTACTATTCGATTTGGTTTACATACAAATCAATGTAAAGAATCAAAGCTTTTTTTTTGGCTTTTTGGGGGTCACATCTGGCAATGCTCAGGGGCTATTCCTGGCTCTGCACTCAGAATAACTCAGGGGTTCCGTCTGGCTCCGCACCAGGAATTACTCCTGGTGATGCTCGGGGACCATATGATAAGATGCCGGGGAATCAAACCCGAGTTGGCTGCATGCAAGGCAAACAGCCTACCCTCTGGACTGTCGCTCCAGCCCAAAGCTGTTATTTTCAAGACAAAGAATTGTAAATATAGTAGTCAACATTTTTGAACTAGAGTGAAACAGGACAAAAAGAATTTCATTTACATGGGACCACTGTGCTCCTATGCTTTCTCCCTCACTCTTGTTTTCCTCTCTGTTGAGCCAGAGAGACAGCACACAGCACACCTAGGTTCCATTCCGGTGCCATATGGTACCCTGAGCCCTCCACCACGAGGGGTCCTAGAGTGTAGAGCCAGGAATAAGCCCTGGCTCTGCCAAGTGCCCAAAAAACTAAAATAAATGAATGTTATTTCCAATTAAAATATTCAAAGGGGAGTCACACACTGAAAAATAAATATGGACCTCAAATTGCTTTTAAAATCTGAATACATTATATATTCAATGTATGCTTTAGGGAAAATTTAGTGTATCTTTATTGTAAAATCTAGCAATTTCCAAGTAGACCTGAAAAGGCAGTCCAGGCATAATATGTTAGCGCCATAAATATTACCTTCCAGAAAAAAAAATAGATTAGAAGTAGAACCTAATAAATTTAGCGACATTTTAAAAGCAAATGCAATGCACCAGAAAATGAGGGGGAACTTGGAAGAAATTTCAGGAACTGGTAGGGCACAACAGAGCTCTGTTATGCGAATGTCGGCCAGGGGAGGGACAAGTGGGGGGGTGGGGGGGGGAACCTAATCCTGATCACAGTTAGGCTCAATTTCTAGAAAAGTCTGATCAATGGACAGCAAGTACTTTTAAAACAAGGCACAACAAAAGAATGAGCTGGAAGCCAGCACACATGTGAAGAAATCTGAGTAAAAAGTAACTGCCAATGACATGTTTGCAGTCATTTCCTAATCTTGGCCAACACACGGTGGAGAAGGTGCCGGGCTCATTTCCCCCTGAGCGGTGCCAGTATTAGGGCTGCCTGTCAGGCAGTAAGTACTTGACTTTTGCAGGCATCTTCATCCCTGTTTTGATAATGCGAGACCATGACATACAAAATACACTGCCTCCGATTTAATGTCCAGAGATTCCAGATGACGGCATCCCAACTGGAGTGTGCCCCACAGCTGACCCAAAGAGTGCTTGCTGCAGAGGAAGCACCTAGAGTACCCCCTCCTTTGAGAGGCCCAGATGGGGAACAATGAGAAAGGCTATCTCCTTTGCTTTCCTTCACATTTCCGACAAAACAAAAATGCTAAAATACTGAATTTAAATTCTTTAATAATAAAAGATAATTACCGTAAAACACATTTTTTCTACTTATTAGTCCCCTTTTGTCAGGCTATAAACATTCTATTTGATAAAAATATACTCATTAAAATTTAACTAAAATTTAACTTGGTGCATAAATTATGGTATCAGTAAGTTTTTAGAAAAGGGAGCTTTATGAAATGTTAAATTTCACAAATGAAATACATAAGTATCAAATATACAATTAAACCAAGACAACTGGCAATTATTAAGTCAAAGGGCTTGTTCATAGTTCTGGTGACATGGAAGCAAGACAGAAATATAGTCTGTTGGGGCCACAGTGACAGTAGAGCAGGTAAGGCGCTTGCTTTGCATATGGCCAAACCGGGTTTGATCCCTGGTATCCCATAGGGTCTGTTGAGCACTGCCACGAGTAATTCCTTAGTGCAGAGCTAGTAGTGACCCCTGATCATCACTGGATGTGGCCCAAAAAGCCAAGAATAAGGTTTGTTACTGAAGAGCAAAAAGTACACGTGCATTTGAATTCTTCTTGCTAATACAAAGCTAGAGGTTCCTCCAAAAACTAACATAACACTCATGTGCTTGGCTATATTTACATTTAGTGGATATGAAGTGATATGAAGCAATCTGGAATAAAAATGAAAATTTGGAATGAAATGAAAAGCTCACAGTCAACTTCTGATTAGCCACACTGAGAAAATGAGGTCATCCCAAATTACTCTTACTTTTGAAGAAACTTTCCCCTTCTCACAGTCTGTCCACTAAAGGCTTAGACTGGAGTGTGTGGGGTCCGAAAATGGGAGTCAATATGAGGGTTTTAGTGACGGACCACTTCCAACGTGAACCCCACATGCACAGATATCCCTAACCCAAGAGTCGGCATGACCAACACATATTCCAGTCAACAAACTGCACGCAGACACTATGTGCCAAGCATGCTCCAGAGTCATCTGGAAAACTGGACATTAGGTAAGAGGACTGGGACTTAGATACCAAGAACGAAACACACTAGTGGCCACTGAGAACCCGAGGCGGCTTACCTCCTGCAGCAAATCGGCCTGCTCAATTGCTTTGAGCACATTTTTCTTGGATGTTTCTTGAACTTCTCCTCCCAAAAGAAACTCATCCAAAATAAAATAAGCCTTCTCAAAATTAAAGATGATGTCAAGCTCACACACCTAAAAAGCAAAAAATGCACACATACCACAGTATATATGGATTTTATACGCATCTATTAATATTTATTTAAAAGGGAAGCAAAACAAATGGATCCTATCAGGTAGAGAAAAAATTCTGACATGGGTGAATCAATCTTTATATATATACTTTAAATTGCATTGTAACACCATGAGACATTTACAAAGCTGTTCATGATTGGGTTTCAGTCATACAATGTGGCAGTACCCATCCCTCCACCAGTGCACATTTCCCACCACCAATGTCCCCAAATTCTCTCTTCCCTTCCCCCAGCCTGGCTCTATAGCAGGCAAGAGTGAACAATCTTATTCTTTCTGAAAACGGAAACCTTGCTAAATAAACATCATTGATTTAATCAGCTTAATTTTCAAACCTCAAAATCCTGACAACACAAAGCCGACATGTTAAGACTTGACGTGCAAGTTCCCAACAGAGCAACTTAATTTTCTACTCAGAAAAGAGATCTTTTAAAAATACGTATCTTCTGGGTAATGTGATTATAACTGCTTACCAAACCTAAATTCCATACCGGATTATTTCCAGGATATTAATGCTTACAGTTGTTCTCCTTTGTGTTTCACAATTTTAAATCTCATTTTCAGCACCGCAATTAAATGAGGTCAAGAATTCTAGCGGTCAGGGCTGGAGGCGATAGTACAGTGGGGAGAGCGTTTGACTTGCAGCGGTCGACCTGGGTTTGATCCCTGGCATCTCATATGGTCCCCAAGCACCTCCAGGAGTAATTCCGGAGTGCAGAGCCAGAAATAACCCTTAGCGCATTGCTGGGTTTAACCCCCAAAAAACAAAACAAAACAAAACGAATTGTGTTAGTCAACTGGCGAGGCACACCGGTAAGAAAGTCACTCCCTTCCCTTTCATGGATAATTTTCAAACAATTCTCAAGATGCTCAGTTAATAATCTTGGATCCAAGAAAGATGAAAAGAAACACAACAGCATTCAATTTCCTAAACTACTACTCACGCTGCCGAAATACTTGTCCAGCAATTCCACGTAACGGTGGATTATTTCCAGGGTGATCAGCTCATTGTCCTGGTCCTCAATAGCACAGCAAAAATACAGACTTGCATATCTGTTACGAACAAAGTGGAAACATCTTAATCATATCTTTATACAAATGTTCATATCCTATTGCCAAAGACCTCATTCCTTTTAGAATTCACTTATTTCACAAGATTGTTTTCTTCCTGGAGTAGGGCGGGAACCCACCACTGGGCTCATGGGGCTATACTACAGGCAGATGGCTGCAGGTACAAGGAGTAACTGCATCTGTCCCACCACGCACCAGGACCAGACCAGATGTTTCCCTCCTCTCTGCTGAAGTATAAAAGTAACATATGCTATAGAAGAGAACTTTTGGAAGTACACAGGCAAACCACGAAGAAAAGTCAACCACCTGACCTAGCAAGAGTACCTCACTGTCTTTTCTTCCTTACGGCTCCTTTCTAGGAATAATCTAAGACAGTGGTTACCAACATTTTCTACAACCCGTGGCTCAGGGCCGGTCACCAATGTGGCGGCAGACCAACAGGGCTCTGCCTTTTTTAAAGCCTGCGGAGCGGCACTGGTCCAAGGAGTGGCAGCTGGAATCGGCTTTTCTTAAACATAAGTGCCCCACGGGACGGAAAAAGAGCAAGTGATTAACAGATGTGATGCCCTGGGTTTGATTGCTGGCACTGTGTGTCCTCAAGCATGGTTGAGTACAGTCTTGGTGGCCCCTGAGCATTGCTGGGTATGGCAGCTGTTAAGGGAAGATCAAACATGTAGTAACCCAGGTTGTCTGACACTTAGGAAATGCACTGTGTTGATTAATCCTGATACAACGGGGGAAGAAAATGAACTCTCAATTGAAACACTTACTGCACAGCCAATATGCTAAAAGTTTTTGAGTATAATACGCACACAAAGAACATAGCTGAAATGTATTTGACTCAAGTATCTGAAATGAAGAGACCCATGGGTGAGCAACCAGATCAAGAAAAAGAATACTGGAGAGGGTGGCACATCCATGCTCTGCATGTGAGACGCCTAGCTGGTTCAATCCCTTGGAGAGGGGTGGCACATCCCATGTTCTGCATGTGTGACGCCTAGCTGGTTCAATCCCTTGGAGAGGGGTGGCACATCCCATGTTCTGCATGTGTGACGCCTAGCTGGTTCAATCCCTTGGAGAGGGTGGCACATCCCATGTTCTGCATGTGTGACGCCTAGCTGGTTCAATCCCTTGGAGAGGGGTGGCACATCCCATGTTCTGCATGTGTGACGCCTAGCTGGTTCAATCCCTTGGAGAGGGGTGGCACATCCCATGTTCTGCATGTGTGCCTAGCTGGTTCAATCCCTTGGAGAGGGGTGGCACATCCCATGCTCTGCATGTGAGACGTCTAGCTGGTTCAATCCCTTGCAACCAAAGAAGTTGAAACGGGGCCAGAGCAAGAGTACAGGAGGCGGACGACTCACTTGCACGCGTGTTGACCCTGGTTCCACCCCAGCACCACAGATGGTCCCTGCATCTCCGCATCCAGGACGGAGCCCTGAACACCACAGGGAGTGCTGCCCAATTCAAAAGAAATAAACACAAAAGAAAAAGCGAGAAAGAAAGAAAAAAGCCTTTTACTCCTGGAGTCCCTCTCCCAGCTTCTCCAGGTCACAGGCTCAGTATCCCAACCATAACTTTTCTAATAAATAGCACCGAATTGTTCTCAACAACTATCTACAGGATTTTGGATAAAAATCAAGAATAGATGTAATGGTGGAAGGTTTAAAAAGGAACAGGAGAAAACTACGTTGTCTTCAAATTTTCCAAGTTCTCTTCTGTGGAATTAAACTTTAGTTTAGCCTTGATCAAGAAATAAGGCTGGAAAACACATTCTGCTCCAAATTAGGATTCTAGCACACAGGATTCAGTTACGCTTGACACAAGTCGTCAGCGGTTATTAACATGCATCCTTGAGGCAGAGCAAGAGCTGGCTACATCCTCCGAGGAGGACTTAGGGCATTTTCCAATGCTGTGTTCGGCACAGTCGGCGCTTTCACAGGGAAACGAAACAGGCCGGGAGGCAGCTCAGTGGTACCGCTGAAGAAGCGCGTGGGCAGGCCCGAAGTTTCCGCAAACAACAACAAAGAAATGAAGATCTAAGACCCGTAAGTCTCAGTTGAGACTGTATTTTATTTAGGAGCATCCTAAGAGGTTTTAGAAAACACAACGGAAAATTACTGTTTGTAACAGTAATGTAAAATAATATACACATACACAATGCCAATTTTTGAATCAGAGGGAGGGAAGGCAGGAAGAGAGAAAAGGGTGGGGAGGGAGGGGGGGCAGGAAGGTGGGAAGGCTCAAGGGTTTAGGGCCTGCCAAGCTGTACCAGGACAAGAAAAACCTGATCATCTCTCCAGGCTTTGATCACTCTCTGCCATTCACTCAGCGGATTTGTGCTCATTCTACCATCACCCGCCCTAGTCAGGAGCGGAAACAGTGGGTCTCTGGAGTCTTCCAGGAGGCGTTCTGAAGTGTTCGTCTCTCCCACAAAGCTCGGCTAGCACCACCTCTAAGCTTGGCAGAATGCGCCTCTTTTCTCTCACGCCCTACGTTTTGCTTATTTGCCTAAAAGGCCCATTTGTCTAAAACAGCGCAGGGGCCATTCCAACTCTTCATTATCCTGAATTCATGTACACTAAATAGATGTTCAAAACTTGGGGCCGAGCCATAGCAGAGCCATAGCAGAGTGGGAAGGCATTTGCCTTGCACAAGGCGAGCACTGGCAGGCGTAATTCCTGAGTAATTCCTAATTATTTCAGCCAGGAGTAACCTCTGAGCATCAATGGGTGTGACCCAAGAAGAAAAAAGAAACTTGATATAAAGTGCTAATAACTGCACTACAAATAATTTACTAATAGCTTGGGCTAAAATTCCTTTTGCTCACACTTGAGTGTTTGTGTTTAGCCAACATCCCATCCGAGGCCTCACATATCTGAGGCATGTTCTCTACCACGAAGCCACGGTCTTGTTCCTTTTTGTACTCATGTGCAAAATTTCTTCAGGCTTTTAATTAAAAGCTGGCATCATCCTCACTTTTGTTTTTGTTTTTCATGGCAGTGCTCAGCAGCTACTCCCAGCTCAGTGCTCATCCTCACTTCCTTTTCATAGTATGTGAACACTAGTCAATGATCTGAATTATACAAATTATTTGAATACTTAATATTCTAAGCATCAACTAGCAATATTTTTTAAACATTCTGTATTTATTTATTTATTTTGGGGTCATACCCAGTGTTGCTCAGGGGTTCCTCCTGGCTCTGCACTCAGAGATTGCAGTTACTCCTGGCGGTGCTCGGGGGACCATTTGGGAAGCCGGAATTGAACCCGGGTAGGCCGTGTGCACTGCAAACACGCTCCCTGCTGGACTATCACTCCGGCCCCCAACTAGTAATGTATTTTTTAAAACCTGCAGCACTGTCTCAATATTTGCTTTCACTCAAAAAGGAAAAGCTATGATTTCGTTGTTGTGGTAAAAATCTAGTCACCAGGATGATGAGCAGATACCTCTTCGCCAAAATGCTTTTTGGAAGAAACAGAAGCATAAAACATTCATAGGTTCTCATTCAGGGTGAGGAACTAAATGTGGACTAAGGCTTTGACATATGTTGCCATTTTAACCCCCACAACAACTCTTCCAGAGAGATACGGTTATTACTTGCATTTAGAGGAGAGCCAGGCTTAATTGAGTAATCTGTCCAGGAACAGTGATTTGACTCCAGAGACCAAGTTTCATATTAAAAACTTTAGCCAGGAACTGTACTAGATCAAATATCCTGCAGCTGGCAAAAATTAAAGCACACTCAAAGCAACATTTTGTGCGTTTTAGAAAGAAATACAAACTGTTATAATACTGACTTAGCCAAAGATTACCAAGAGAACCTGAGGTATATTCCCAATTTTTTAAAAAGTTTCTAAAAAATTCAAGGAGCTCATTTTGTTCTCTTAATATTTGTACTCTCAATTTGAAGTAAAATTAGTAATACACTAGTAAGAAGAAAGCTACATAAGGTTATTTTTAGCCGAGTAGATTACGGCCTTTAATTGCTAGCACTCTGAACACACGAAAGTGCCTAGTCTTATATTCCAAACCCATGACAGCTCAGCACTAGCTACGTATCAGCTGACCATGGCGGATGTAAAGCAACTGTTCCCCGTGCCCAGGGTATGTCATTACAAATTCTTTTGTTAAAGAAAATCAATACAGTACTCTTCGATAAATTCTCAAGTTAGTAATTTAGAGATGTGGCTTTAAATTAATGGCAACACTCTAATCTAGTGCCTCTTGCTAAAATGCTGCCCGAAATAGGATCTCTGAAAGCGTAGTATTCTGTTTCCAAGGGTCTTCAAGAACATTATTTCATACATGAGACAGAAGCAAAACGATTCTGTGACAGTCACAAAACTAGCGAATGGCATGAACAACCCCCAGGTTCTCTGCTTTCCTATCTACAGTATCTTTAATCCTCTCCCACCTTCCGTCTGAAAGAGGAGGCTTGGTACCTGAAGTACTCAGAATGCAGAGCACAGATGATGCCACTTGAAGGAAAACATGAAGACCATTTGCTAACATGGAGCAGCAAGCACGCTAGTTTAGAATTTCTCAGGAGCGAAGCTGTAATTATTTTGCTGTAGAAGTCTTATCTTCCAGCTGGCCTCGAGAAGACAAATTACCAATACCAATAAAAAATAGTTCTTATGTGGTACAATAGATGAGCTCCCAGTGAAAAATGAGGGCAGACATTAAAAAAATTATAAATTCTAACTTTCATGTGTGAAATACCTATCAACGAGGCTGTTAATTTTTCTCCTTTCCCTCCCTTTTTTGATATTGGGCCAACCCAGCGATGCTCAGGGGTTACTCCTGGCTTCGCACTCAAGGATCGCTCCTGAATATGGGGTGTTGGTTAGACCGTGCAAAGGCAAATGCCCTACCCACTGTGCTATCACTCTGGCCCCAGAAGCTGTTATTTTTCTAAGTCCACCTTTTCTTTATAGGAACCTGCTGTCGATACCAAAGTCAGGATAGATTAGCCCTTTACCATCTTACGCAGGAAACCAAGCAGAGGTCTTTCCTTCAGGAATCTTCATTCCCTTGCTGGTATTTTCTTCCTCCACACGGGGGACTCCTTCCCCTGTCTAGAAATCATCATGCTTTTTCAAAACGCCCCTATGTCTATGGGTAGTTACCACTTCTTCAGCTCTTCATACCAAAGCTCTGCCAAATCGTCTACACTTGCTATTTAAATGTCTCTACCTTTTCACACTTCACCTCGTTTCTTCACAAGTTCTGCCTCTATTAAGCTACTGAAAATTCTCCAAGAAAGGATATCTTATGAAATGCTGTTTGTACATTTGAATCTAATCAATATTTTCTTTACTTCAATTGAATCTTATGTGACATGTGGCACTGGGGTTTTCTTATTTTTCTTTCTTCCTTTTTTTTTTTTTTTGCAGTTCCAGGGTTCAGCCCGGGTCCCATGCATAAGAGGCATATGTTTTCCCTTAGGGCAACATCAGCAATGCTGGTATTCTTCGGGGTCTGGGGGCAGGCTCAGGGGACCCTGTGATGCTGGGAGGAGAGTTGGGGCTCCCCCATGAGAAGCATTCACTCCAACCCTTCAAGCTATCTCCCTGCACCATCCTAATATTATTCTGAAAGCTCACCTTCCCTGAGGATACTGACTGTATTATGCTTACTTCCCCCCTGAACCAGCTGCTTGAGTGTTCCTGAGCTAACACTAGCCTCAGTTGCCCTCATTCCATGTGTGAGCTCACCCCCCAAAACCAGGCATCTCCAATCCCACTTTCTCAAGAGCCATTATGAATCATCTCACTCCACTCCAAACCCTCCCCCTGCCAAGACCTCCATTTCCCAATTAAATCTTTTTTTTATTTCCTGTCTTTGGGACCCACCTTGTGATGCTCAGGGTTCACTCCTGGTGGTCCTTGGGGGAAATCATATGGATGCCAGGGATGGAGCCTGGGCTGGCGGAGTGCAAGGTAGCAAGGTAAGTGCCCTGCCTACTGTACTATCTCCCCAGCCTCACTAATGACCATCTTTTAAGAGATGTAAATCATCTTTTCCCATCCATTTAAATAAATCTTTAACTTCCCACTGAAGGTTTGACTTCCAGCTCCTATGTCAGTTACTAAACTAGCAGAGAACCATAGACAAGTCACCTGTCCCAAGTTCTCGCTTTACACACCATTGATGTTTCAACAGCAGTGCTTTTCAAACTCAGGAACCGTCTCGTATGCAGGAGAAGGCCAAGTCTGCAGGGCTGTAGGACGCCACTCCAACTCTCACAAGAACAGTTCCACTTCAGTTTGTACCATTTGAACTGCTATCCTTAGCACAAAACGCTTTTAAAAAAATCACTTGAGTTGCCAGAGAGATTGCTCTACACAACACGCACATGCTTTACATGTGGGAGGCCTAGGTTAGAGTCCCCAGTTTCACTCGGTCCATTGAGCAATGTGAGGAGTGAGTGCCGGCATAGAGCTGGGAGTAGTCTCAGAGAACATCCTGGCCTGGTGCCCACACGAACACAATCACTTGACTACATTATCCTCAGACAGTTGCCAGCATTAAAACGCTGTGATAGGTGCAGAGAGTCCCGGAGTACGGTGCCAGCCCAGGCCGAGTCCCGAGTATCGCACATGGTGTCCGGCGCGCACATTGCCGGGACTTACTCCTGAGAGTATGGAGCCAGAAGGGGTCAGCACCAACAGGTGGGAGCCCTCCAAAGCAGTGACCTTTCTAAAAAGTCATAAAGCAATGAATACAATATAATCCAAAGGTGACCCCATTCTAAAAGAGATTACAGTATTTAAGTAATCGCCATTACTTCCTGTTACGTAACCCTGTCCCCTCCCAAAAACCCATTGGAATGAAACAAAAGGAAAATTAAGAAAAAAAAATTCAAACTCCTCTTCAATCCTGGCAGCCCATAATGTTAGTTCTGTGCACATAATAAAGAAATTTTTGCTTACAGAAATGCTTTTTAAATTCATAATTATACATGAGGAACAGAAATAGAGACCAATATAATAATATTTCTTCAAAAATGATTAAAGTAATCTTGAGAAATTTAAGAAACTGAGTCTCAGGTATTAATAAAGATGTATATAGATGTTTAACAACCTTAGTGTAGGGGCGAGAGGGATAAGGTGCTTGACCCTGCGCACAGCTAACTCTAGTTCAATCCCTGGTGCCTGGCAGCCAGAGCCTGCTGGGAGTGATCCCGGAGTACAGAGCCAGGAGGAAGCCCTGAGCACTCACCAGGGAGTATGCCCCCAACCCTGCAAAAAGCTTAGCGTACAACCCAACCTGAGTCATTCTGCAAGATCAAACATTTTTAAATCTATTCTTAGGAAAATTATCAGATCTGTTCTCACCTCCAGCACAGCAATGCTGTGGATGGACTTCAAATAAACAGTATAAAGAACAAATCCTGTATATACAGTGTTTTAACACATGACTAATATGGTCCATGGACCCACGGTGTCGAGTATTAAGATTGCGAAGTCGGATAAAGGCATGCTAAATACCACTCGGTTTCGATGTGAGGTAGGGGAAAGGAGGCATACAGCATATTGAAATTCAGTCAACAAGTGACACAATTGGAAATGCCAATCCTATTTTCCCTGGTAAAGAAATAAATTCATTAAATTTTCCTTAACAGATGATTGAGCATGAGAAATCATTTATATCTTAATTATACAATTAATTCAAAATATTTCCTTCATTTTTATCATTTGAGCCTGGGTACCAAGTAAATCATCGATCATTTAAAAATATAAAGGTTTACTTTAAACCTGTAACATCTAAATCTTTGTTATTTATAAATATCATCTCAAGAGTGTAATTTTTGCATTATGAATGACCTAATATTTGATTCTTCATTTCACATTTCTGATAAAAAGAATACCTTTTGTAAACAATCTTCAGATCACGCCATTCAAGAAAGCTGCACATTTTAGGTTTTCGGGCTAAACGGTCTGAACAAGTTCTCTTGTAATCTTTTTCTTCTCTTTGTCCGACAGTGGGACATACCATTTCTGCAGGCGAAGCTTCCCTGACGACTAAAAAGCAACATAAACTGCATCTGTTAAGATAAAAAGAGTCAAGAATACATGCATTATTTTGATTCAGGAAAGTTAGGATTAAGATGCTTCAGAGAGGCTCTGGGGAACAGGTGTTTAACAAAACAGATTAGCAATCATCAATATTTCTGTATGCTAATCAAAACAGCAGGAAATTTCTGTAGAAAGATCTTCCCATGAGATGCTAATCTCCCCACCTCACCCCTATTCCCAATAAGTTTGGAGAAGTATAGAAGTGAAAAAACAAACAAGTAAAACAGGTAAGAAGTTGAGGAACATCTGGAGGATAAAAAAAAGATAATTCTTGCAATTAAGAAATGGTCGCCTACCCATGCTATCTGGACCTATCTATACCAAAAGACAATTGTTGACATCAACTGGTTTAGGTACATTTGAAAACAGCAGATTGGCCATCTTGCAATCTGAGGCTGTTCTAGCTCCTGGCTGAATTACTTGTTAACAGACTGCCATCACATTTAATGGTATCTTCAGGTTATACTTAGACATTTTTAGCAAAAGAACTGAAATAGTACCCTCCCCCCCCCTTTAAATACACATTTTCCTTAATAAAGTCTAATTGCAATCTCTCTTCTCAAAAACTCCAACAGAAATATGTACAGAAAAGAAGTAATAATATCATGAGAAATAGAAACCTTTAAAGCCAAAATAAGTTATATCCAGAGGTATTACAAGAAATATGTCATTTAAAACAACAAAAGAGCAACCACGAATGGAATGGATGTTGATATCTAATGCATTCCATACTTAAACTATTTTGTATATATTAATTTAAATCTGCAAGTCTGCTCATGGCATGTTTAGGCAAAGCTTCTTGTAATTCAACTGGTCTCGACTGCAGACAGATAAGCATCGTTTCGACAAAGATAATTTGAAGGCAGGCTGCTGACAGCTTTGTTCCCCTTTTTAACTATTGTAAATTCCTCTAATAGTGTTATAGCCAGAAAGCCGCCAGTCTGATTCGTAACATTCACCACACCATCTTGGATTGGAACACGGGCTGGGGGAAATTTCACAAAACCAACTGAGAAGAAAACGGTCCTAAATTTCGCAAAGAAATACATGACTGTCGCTTTCAGGGAGAACCCAAGTGAACATCAACGAGTACGGGAGAAATCTGCGATGCAGCGATTTAACTTTTATTCAAGTAGAAAGTGGCGTATTCAACCTCACTTCAAATGCTTCGCTGGCATAAAATAAACGGAACAATACTCCGTGCCATCAAAGTGCCTCCCATGCAAGTCCCGTTCCATTAACGGCATTTGAAGGGGTCAGCGGCAACGGGGAAAAAAACGGAAAACCTCCGCTCAATACCGTTCGTTGCAAATCCGTTAGCAGAGAACTTGGCGAATACACCCGCATTCCAGACTCTCCAAGATCCCAGCGAGCAGGAGGGGTGCGGGGTGCTCGCAAGCGAACGCTGGGCGCCCGGCTGCCTGCGGTGGGGTCCAGGGCGCCCTCCCAGGACACTTTAAGGGTCGAACACCCATTTCCCACCCCCGTTTACAAGCAATTCTGCGCCAACGCGGGACGCTGCCGGGCGGGCGCCAGGCACCAGCCTGCCTTCTCTCCGCTCCAAACCCCCCAGCTTTGATTTTGCCGCAAATCACAGGGCACCCCGATTCCTCGAGGGTGGCATTCAAAACAATGGCTCGGCAGAGTAACGGGCTCAGGGCCGGCGTGCCCGGGTCGCCGGCTCCGCTGCCTCCCGCCGGCCTGGGGGCTGCGCTCCATCCCGGACCCGGAGGGCGCGGGCAGACAATGGCATCCGCGGCCGCGCTGGGGGGCGCCAGGGACCCCGGCCGTGAGCGCGCCCTGGCCCGAGCCCCCGCCAGCCCTTCCTCCAAATGCCCTGCAAAACTTAAGGTGATTCCCGGACCACAGGTGCCGCGGGGCGACCGCAGCGCAGGGAACCGGAGCCCCATCCCGGGGCGCCGCGCGGAGTGGAGTGAGGGGCGCGGACGCCGACAGAAGTGAGTTGAGGGGCGCGGTCCCCCGCGGGGGAGCGGCCGGCTGGGTGCCGGGCGGGGTCATTGGGGCGCGCCCTGGGGGCCGGGGGCGCGCCCGACTCTCTCTCCCACCTCCTCATCCCAGGAGCGTCCACTTGCCTCCCCTACCCCAGGACTTACGGCTGCCGCGGCCGCGGGAGCGGCTGGGCTTGGCCGCTGGAAGAGATGGCACCGGCGGTGGCGATGGGGAAGCCCCTGGCGCCGGGTTCCGAAAGAGAAGCCGTGGTGCTGTGAGGCGGGGAGCCGGTTGGCAGAGTGAGAAGCTAGCGGCTAGGGGAGGGCAAGTCGACAGACCCCGCCTTGGGGGGCCGGACGAGGGAGGAGCCGCGGCTGCAGCCAGCGCAGGGGCGGGCTAGGCGGCAGGCGGGAAGCCGTAGGCCGTCGTCAACAGCACCGGCGGCTGCGCCCATGACAACACCCCCGACAGAGCCGATTGGCCGAGACACGACACGGAGGTGGGGCGATAACCGGAAGCCTGGCCACGTGACCCGGAAGCGGCTTGGCCTGGCCCGCGCGCCAGCGCACTCCTTCCCGCACTTCCTGGACGCACGCTCCCGGGCGCCTGCCCTGGCTGTCCGTTGGAAGGAGGTCAGGGTTCCGCATGCCCTTTGTCGACCCTGTTGCTGGGGGACGGGAGGGCGGGGAGTGTAGGGGAGGTCTGGACCGTTAGGAGCCGAGTTCGGCTCCGATAGCGTCCCGTTACCCCCCAAAAGAGCGGCCCGGGGAGGTGTGACATCCGCTTGGATAGTGGATAGTGGCCGAGGCAGTGCCGCAACTCTCGAGTAAACAAATCAGCTCTTCAGTGCAGCTTGCGAAAGCGTTCAGAGGGGTTTGAGCAGCTATCCTGCCCCAGACTGCCCAGAATCCTGTCCCTTCCCATCGTCCAGCGGCGGCCGCAGCCACATTTTGTCCCAGTGATGCTCTTCCCTGGACTTGCCTCGCCCGTTCTTAGCCGCCGATGAGTTACTGTCCGGTTCTCTACCCCCAAAGCCCAAACTGCACATCCTCAAGATCCCGATTTCCTTGCACGGAGTCCGCCCTCCCCAACCTCCCTTGCAGATGACTGGCTCTGCCGGGCTTGCCCTTCCTCTCAAATGTTACAGCTCTTACGGAAGGAAGCCTCACCCACAGACCCTACAAGAGCGAATCCCGCCTTCAGCCCACCTGCCCAATTAATTAGCCTTCATTTAGCAATGTTGCATTTCAACCCTGTGCACCGGTGTGCAACACTAATCAATGTGAGTTGACCGATGAGACTATAGAATGATCGGTTTGTGAACAGTCATAGTGTTGAGCATCGTGCCTGGCACATAATGGATGTTCGCTTTTTTTTTTTTTTGAATGAAAGAATGAACAGATCATCAGTTCGACTCATCTTTTACAGATGAGGAAACGGGCGCCCCACGGGATTAAGTGACCTTGCTTGAACAGCCGCGGGTTTCTTATGTCGAATGCTATTCATTACCCCGTCACTGGGTTCTTACAAAGGAAGCTAGAAAATTGCTTTTGTTGAACTGCGCCCCTTTTTTTTTCATTTTGCAGAGGTTCCCAAACATAATCGATAGATTTTTTTTAATGGCACAGAGTGAAAAAAGAAATACTAAGTTTTTCATGCAACTAAATTTAAGCAATCTGAGGGGCTTGTAATTTTGTATGTTGAAACGGATATAAAACTTGTATTTGTAGATATTTTAAGTGCTCTTGCAAAATTAAAATGTTTAATAACACCCCCTCCCCCCAAACACTACTGTGTGACTTGGAAAATTGCCTAGAAATGTATATGAATAATGTATAGTATAATAGTAAGAAGTGGTTGGCACAAAACTGGCTTTCTGTTAATTCTTTTGCCCCCTACCCAAATTTTTTTTCTATTCCCTCTCCAATCATACCCCAAAGGTACTTCTTAATGGCCCGTTTCTCCCTTACTACCCTAAACTGATGCCTTTCTTCTGTTCGAAGATAGATCTAACGCTGTGCAGTGAAACCTCGCCCTCCAAATCCACATGCTGCTTTTCCCTTTTTCTATACAAAGCCTAGATCTCCTCAAGCCTCCCAGCTTCAAATTGAAACTTCCAATTTAACATATTGGTTATATTCCTGCTGTTCATCTTTGGTTCATAAAATGAGGGCTGCCTGCCCATGACACATTGGCGGCCCTGCTAGTTCTACCCCCCCAAAGGTGGCATTGGGGTGGGGAAGGGCAAGGAATCATGGGAAAATAATTAGCAGCTGAAAGCAGCTATTACATAATCTTGGCTGCTTATTAATTTAGCAGAAGGAATGGCTTATTAAATTCTAATAGCAACAGTGCAACTGCAAACAACCGGCAATTAACAGTGCAGGGCCCATTATTTTGTTAATATGTTCTTTTCTTTTGGCAAGTGTATAAGAACAAAAAATTTATAGAAGCAGATGGTCTTTTTCAGTAGATTATAGATGGTTTATTCCTCAGCTTCCGTAAGTGCTAATTGTGCATTCACCACGGAAGACAAGCAGCACTTTTTGCTGGCTTTGTTAGTAATTAACTGCTTGACTTGGATTCCGCAATTTCCAAATTATGGGCTTTGTTATATACATGTTTTTGCTCACCTCCTATCTTCATCTGTCACGTTAATAGGCTATCTTTTTTTAATCTGCTACTTGTTTGCTGAGACGAGTTCTGGTTTCCTTTTTCCTTTTTGAGGGGTGCCGATGACTTGGTATGACATTTTCTGAAAGATTAAAAATCATATATGATATCTCTCCCTTTTCTCTCACACAGTGCAGTGGTGTCTTGTTTTCCCAGACTGGCCGTGTCCTGAGTTGGAGGGAATGGGTCCTGAACTTTTAGCTCCTTGGTCCTCACAAAGTGTGATTTCCTCAGCAGAGCAGACTGGCGCTCGGCTGAACCCTAGTCCTTTTCTTCTTGGCTTCCTTCTTTCTGATCGTTCCCTTCACACATTTCAGGAAACCGTCTCGGCTTTTCGAGGGCTTCGTCTGCTCAATATGTGTATTCATTCATTTGTCAAGATTCTGGCCCTTAAACTGTTTATTTACAACATATGCCAACAGCATGCTTGGTAACACTATAAACTTAACTCGGATTGCCATGGTAACGTTTGTGGGACCGTCCTTTTGAACAGTGCCCAGATTTCCTTGGTGTCTCCACTATAGTCTTTCTTGTACATTCAAATATCAGTGGCTAAAGCACCTAGGGAGCATATAGCAAGTGCCTGTATGTTGTGCTGCTTAATTTGGTGAATGAAAATAGTTTGGACTTGAAGAATTATTAGAGAAATTTATATCTCTAAAATATTTTAATTTCCTGACTGTCATTTATGCAAATTGTAACAGATGAGTGTGATATAAGGATTCTATCTTCTAACAAAACTTTGACTGATGGAATCCTTTTTTAAAAAATTAAAACACTGTGACTTAGAAACTTGTTCATAATGGAGTTATTTCAGACATCCAGTGTTCAAGACTAAGCCCGCTGCCAATGCCCCTTCCCTCCACCAGTGTCCCCAGGTTTCCTGCCACCCCCAGCCTGTCTGACAGGCGTATAACAAATACAATCTCTTTAAAATCTTCAAAAGTGATTTTGTTGCTAAATGTGGCATGCCTGTATGCTTTTGCCTCTTGTCCCCCTGTCAAAACAGTAAAGGAGGATGTTTAAGGCAGCTCCTTAAACAGGACAGAAAGCGGGACAGTGCCGTGAGTCAGCGTGTCAGCAAGGTTGTCAGGGAACAGTCCCCAACAGGGAAATGTCCATCATCAGCCCCTTGAAGCCTGTTCCGCAGCTTCGAGTGATGAAGGTTACACTTTCTAATGTCAGACTAGAGTTGTCATTCTCTGCCTGGGCAATTTTGAACTCTCCAAGGGACACTTGGCAGTGTTTGGAGACGCTGTGGTTGTCACGGTGGGGGAAGGTGGTGATGATGCTGCAGGTAGGTACAGAGCAGCTTCCGCCGTGGAGAATTATCCAGCCCCAGTGTCAGCAGAGCCAAGACTGAGAAACCTGTTAGTCACTGAAAAGGTTAATCAGCAGCAACCAAGATCGTTAGGGGGCATTTCAAGCTGTGGACTGCAAGGGTTTCCCCCTCTCTTAGAAAAGTTGTCAGTATTATTTTGAATGTGGGGAAAGTACACTCCTTAATGGCTGAAAAAAACTATCCATATTACCCAAGGCAGCTAATATTCTTTAATAGTAACTGGAATAACCCATTCAAAAGGGATTTTTTTTTCAAAGCGAGCCTGAATACATAAAATGACTATTCTACTCACGAATTCATGTAATATAAAGGTTTATTATGTATCTGTTCTGTGCTGAGCATTCTGGAAGGTAATGAGGACACAAAGATGATTAAGAGGTCCCCAAACCATTTTCTTTTGACAGATAATTCAGAGTCTTTTTAGAGAAAAAATTTGGATGATAACAGCAGTCACCAAGCATATGCATATTAATGCATACATCAGTGTATAGAATGCATTTTTAGGGACTCCCTAGAGACACATCCCCTTTTTTAGTGGGAAGATACCAGGCAGGAATTGAACCCAGGTCCTCATGTATGCAAGGCATGCTCTCTACTTGAGTTAAATGGACCCCCAGTCTCCTAGAGTGAGTTCAAAGGTCTAGGTTTCCATTGACTGACATCTTTGAAAACTATTTGCCCTAATAACTTCTGAGGGCTCTTAGCAATCTTTTCATTGTCTGAGTTTTCTACAGAACTCTTAACTCACAACGATAAAAGAGACAGAGTTGATGTGGTCTCAGCAAAACAATTTCCAATAATATTCTTTGACCCGGGCTTTGAAATGAAATATTTCAGCAGTAATTCCACTCAACTAGACCAGTGCTTCTAAGGTACTGGCTGTGGGGGCTGGGAGGTCCTTCCCAGAGCTTCTGATTCCGCAGGCGTTAGAATATGAAATTAGAACAAGTTCTTAGGTGCTGCTGATGCTGCTCCACAGGCCACGCTGCTTGGGCCGTCCGCTCGCTTTTCCAGAAAAAAAGTGATGCTGTATCACTGGAAAGTTCTCAAAAATAATGACATAATTTACTAGAGAAATGATAAAATGAAATTTGAGATATGGACTTTTTTGTTGCTGACCACTCTACTTTTGGTAGCATTAGAAGAGTAAGACTGCTATCCATACGTGAAGCTAAATCTATGTCTACAGCTTAAAATGAACTGTGATCATTGTCCCTGCAAACCAGTGTACTCTGATGGTCTATGTTAGAAATTAGACTTACACCCCTAGCATTGTATGCTGGGTGTGGCCCAAAACAAAAGAATTTGGCTTTTGACCCCCCCAAAAACAAAAGAGAAAACTAAAACTTGTAGAGAAACTTGAAGTTGCATTATAAATATCAGGTGCCTACTCTCAAAATATTTTCTAACTTCTTGTGGCAAGTAGGAATCACCTCTGAATACTTTGTCAGCAATTGTACAGATGAGGTAGAATGGAAATAGTTGCTCGAGAAAGGAAATCAATATCCCTGGATGAGGCAGAACCTACTTTGTAGTAATCCAGGTATGCCCTTTCTCTTCCTTGGCACATGGCTACACTTAGGCCCTCAGCACCTGCCTGATGTGCCCATTGGTGTGGGATCAGGCTAGTGCCGCGTCAATTAAATTGACATCAAGCCAGAACAATCTTCCAGAGGAAATTCAGAACCTCCTTCCTTCCTTACATGTAAAGCTTTGTCCTCTTGGTGTTAACACCCAGGGGATCTTGCCACCATGGCTGGTCTGCCAGTTTGCCAGTCTGCAAACTGAACGTCCACCCGACGTCCACCCGGAGCAGGCGCACACACAGACCTCTCCCACCGCCTTCCTACTTATGGTAATTTGGATGACTGAGAAATAGCTTTGGCTTCAGCCACTGAATTATCAGGTCGCCTGTTAGGACTGCTAACATTACTAGTCATTCTTTCATGCCGTTGCTGCTTGGTTACAAAGAAAAGGGGCCATGGTGTTAGAGCAGGTGAATTTTTTGAGTGAATAGCTCTTTTTCTTAACCCTGAACCTGCTTTTGTGCTTCTTTATGTCTCCTTCCCATTGAAATTTCAGGAGAATGCTCAATCTGAGTTCAGAATTTAAAACTTACCATCTCAAAAAGGAAAAAGAGTGATTTGAAGGTTTTCTATACATTCCTTTTTACAAAACTTAGCATTTGTGCCAGGCAATAGATACAGCAAAAATTGAAATCATATGACTGGAAATGCCCAGGAAAGAGGGGTCATATATTCCAGCAAACTCTCCTTAATTATGAAAAGATACTATTATCATCAATCTCTTAGAATTAAGAAACCAAAGTTTGTTTGTTCAGATTGTGTTCTCTTTTTTTGGGAGGGGGCATACCCAGTGATTCTTAGGGATTCTTCTTGGGTCCTATACTCAGGAATCACTACTGGAGGTGCTTGGGGGACCATATGGGATGCTAGGGATTGAACCCAGGCTGATCCACGTGCAAGGCAAATGCCCTCCCTGCAGTACTGTCGCTCTGGCCCCATCCTTGTCTTCTAACTACTATAGTACAATACATTCATCCAAAACGTTATTTGCAATACATGGACATTTTAGTGGGATTATTTAAAATTTTTAAAAGAAATACTGCAAACATTTAAAATAGAACATATTTAAAGTGATTATAATTTTAAAGGGCATCTCACTCAAAAACTATTTCACGCATGAGGAAATTAAGCAAATTATTTTAGGATCAGCCTAACCTGTTCAAAGCAGATAAGGAACTAAACTGTGCATGTTCTATTGCTAGGCACTGTTTTTGGTACCATAGTACACTGATGATAGCCTCAGAACTACTAGCCATTACTTTAGGCAAGAATGAGCAAACAAAGCGATAAACCGCTTACGCAGAGGCTCCCAACCCCAAGTATCACGAGCTTGAAGGTGCCACCTTTGTGCCTACCTGTAAAATATCTGTGTCTGTACTCACCAACTGGACCACTTGCTCACCTGTCTATCACAGAATCTAATAAAACACATTGCACAGCATAGCACAGAGTGTTAAAATTTGAATTAATTTGAATTGAAATGTAAAAGAAGAGTATTTAATTTTTTGGATTTATAACATGAAACTTGGAGGCTCTGTCCTCTTGTGTGGAAACAAAGTCTCAGCCACCAAACTTCCGGCGCTATCCCACTAAAAGACCCACTTCCATTCTTTCTCATCTTCTCCCTTTCTCTTTGGTAAGCACGGTAGTTTTCATGGAATCTGGTAATTAGTTTTGTTGTTTCTTAGCTTCAGTTATTTTTGTTCCACATGAGTGGTTTCATCCGGTAATTATCATTCACTTCCCGACTTATTTTGCTTAGCAACAGTCACATCAAGACCCTCCCATTTTGTCCCAAAGGTCACAGTTTCATCTATTATCTTTTTTTACTCGAGTAGTGATCCATTGAGTATATAGATGCTTGTGTCCTTCCCAGTCTTCTGTAGATGGGCAGTTAGTTTGGCTATTCTCAGTAATGCTGCTATAAGGTGTGTGAATATCCTTTCAGTGTGTTTTTTTTTTATATATTTCAGATTAGTACCTAGGAGTGGTATTGCTGGATCATATGGAATTTTCTTTTTTTTTCCCCAAGGGATCTCCACACTGTTTTACATAATGGCTGCACTGATTTCTGCTCCTATGAGTATCGTGCCAAAGTTCTTTTCTCCATGTCCTGCCAAAGCTTGCTGTTTCCAATGCTTTTACTAGACTCCATTCTCAGGGGTGGGAAGTGATATTTCTCTGTGGTTTTCTTTTTTCAGTTTCGAAGAGCAAGTATGTTGAACATTTTTCAGTGTGTCTGTGTATCTAATTTGGGCAAGTGTCTGTTCATCATGTCTTTTGGAAAAGGAAAACTTCATAAGCCCCTGTCTGACTACTTCTGTGTTAGCATTTTTTTTCTGTTCACCGACAACTTCCTAAAGTAGTCACCTCCTTTCCAGTCCACTAAAGTATCAGGCCATATCAGCAAGACGGGCTTTATCTCAGCCTCTTTCCTCCACCTGATCCCTTTCAGTTGCTTCTGCTCTGGCCGCCTGAGCATTTTCCCCAGGACATAAATCCAATAGAAATTAGACTGTCTACTTAAAAATGTTTCACTTTTTCCCTTTTTTTATGTCCACCCCGTGGTCCTCAGGGCCTATAGCTGGTGGGGTTCAGGGAACCATATGAGGTGGGAATTGAGCATCCTTCCTGCTGTCCTATCTCCCGCCCCACAGTTTTACACTTTAAATATATGCAAGGAAGTCACTGAATATAGGGTGCAAAAGACAAACACTTGAGGCTAGAGAGACTCGGACAACAGGCAGCCCAAGTTGGATCCCTGGCACCTCATATGGCCCCGTTAGCTCTGCCAGGTATGATCCATGAACTCAGAGCTGTGAGTAAGCCCTAAGAACAGCTGGCTGTGGCCCTACACCCCCAAGACAGAAGCTCAGACATAGAACCTTCCAGTAGGTTCATGTGGTGAAGGGGACCTGGGGCAGAGTAAAAGTTTCCAGTCTTCAATCCCATTAGTGGAAGTAGTATCCCATGGGTGAGGGCTAGGATGCTGTGGGACACAAGCAAATACTAGGTGGTAGTAAAGGGTCAGAGAAGTTTTCCTGGAGTACACAGGAGCCATTATTGGATTTGAGGTGTAGCGGTTCAGAAAGGTCACCCTGGGCTTGGCTCTGCTGTGAAGATCCTGCCTGGCAAGTATGAGACTGTGAGTTCAATTCCTGGTGCTGCCGTCATGTGTCCAGCACAATCCAGGCAGCTCTTCTGTCTGAGATCCCTGGCACTGCACCTGAGCCAGGTGTATGCAAGCACAACTAAAGGAGGGAACCCCGAGAGAGCACCAAGCTGAGAATGTAAGTCAGGCACCATGGCCATGAAGAACATGCCTGGTGTGTTCCTATTCAAACACCACAAAGCTAAAGGATTATAACTGCTGGGGAGCATGTGGCTGAGTGCAAACCCAGAGAAAACATCGCCTGTAGAGGGAAGAGAAGGGGCACAAACACACAAAAATAAAATAAGCACTAAGAGAGTCAGAAGGTTCACTCTCCGTGAAATGTGATTCAGTTGCAGGGTACTATTGCAGAGTTGAACTGCATAGAAAACCCGCAGATAGAGTGGGAATAGTCTCGAAATGTTGAGTAATAGCTGCAGGTCGGGTCGGGTGGTCTTGTTGAGTTCGCTGGAAAACCTTCCTGGATACCAGTGTAGAACTTGACTGCTAGCAAACTGCAGTATCAGCCGTGATCAGTGAGCTGGAATGTTAGGAAGTTATCTTCATAATTGCTGCTTGCAGGGCTATAGTTCATCTGTGGTGATCCAGAAATCAGGAAACTGCTGCCAGGAAGAAGATGCTCGGCCCCACCTCTTTTCACTCATGTATCCGGGAACCAGACGCTAAGCTTCCTCGACAAATGTCACACAAAGCCAAATGCTTCTCTAATCAAGCCCAGCTGAAGTAGCAGAAGCAAAGCTCCCTTTAACATGTGTCACCCCCTTCTAAAACTTACATGATCCTCACCTGGTTATTGGAATTTACCTCACAGTCAAAACCTAGCTAGTAAGTCTAGGGGCTTGGGTTTGTTTTCGAAGAGAACCTCTTCTGCAAAGAGGTTGGAATGGATGTTAGGTAAGCAAATCCTCTGTGTCCTTTGTGGAAATGTGTCCACTGTCTGTGTCCTTTGTCTGAGACCAGTGGATAACTCACTTGAGGTGAAAGGACCCGACCAAGGGAAGAAGAGAGGCTAGGTTGGGAAGAGTTGAGGAGGGAGGGCTGATCGGTACATGCATGCCGCTCTACCGTGAGAGTGGGTGTGATGTCAGGGATGACACTGGAGGAGTGTCTCCAAGAGAAGGAACTCAAGAGTGCAGAGTGGTGGAGAAATGAACTTAGTTTTCAAACTCCAGTATCAGATCGCTGTAGATTTACATGGCGGGCATTGACGATGTAGGTCTGAAGGAGGACTCAGGAGTAAGCTTAGACTGGAACTTGAGAGTCATATATCATCAACAAAGGACTAGCAAAGCTTCGTTTGGAGGCTGAGATCACTATAGACGAATCACTGAGATCACTATATAGTAAAAAGATTCACTATAAGAATCTTTTTTAAAAAACTTTTTAACTCTTTATTTAAACACTGATTTACAAAGTACAAAGTTTTTCACAATACAGTTGTTAGAAAGATTCATTGTTCACCACCAATCCCACCAGCAGTGTGCCCCTAACCACTAGAGACCCTCATTTCCCACCCATCCCCATCCCCATGCCTGCTCCTTAGCCGGTGTAATGGTGTATTATACACCATTACAGCCCATGACTCTGTTCTGGGTTGTTATGTACTGATCTGGCCGATTTCTGTTCTTGCATTCCCTTTCTGAGTTTCTAGAACATAGTGGGTTTCTATTAGTCAACCCCAGATCCACCGCCACTGGGTCTACCTACGGACAACACTTACTTCAAATTTTTCTCAACCTCTGTTTGAACTTCTGTCCTACACATACTCTGAATAATCTAAGGAATCATTTTTAAGGCACGATTTAAAAAGGCAATAAATAAAGGCAAAATGTGTGGGTGGAGTGGAGAGTCACTTTAAAGAACACCAAGGAAGGCTGCCTTGATGTTGTGGAGGTCATCTGCAGAGAGGTCAGCGTTAGTCGCCATGGTAGCAGGACCTGCTGGAGAAGGTTACAATTGTCTGATGCCAGTTGGATTGGCACAGTTACAGAGAACAAGACAAACATATAAAGTGACAAACATAAGGAGCCAAACACACGTGGATTGTCCAAGCTTTAGGTCGCCATTTCTTCAATACACTTGCTCCCCACACTCTGCACAGGTGAGCCATTGTTGACAGGTACAAGGACAGCTGGAAAACACAACAACGTTCTGTAGGTACCTGAAGAGCAGAGCTGGGGATTTTGCATAGCTGTCGAAGGTGCTCTTTAGTCCTGGCACTTTCCTGTTGTTTCGCCTGTGCTGCCCCCTACATCTAAAAAGCCCTAAACAGTCTTATTCTATGCTAACCCGAGCTTGTTTGCAGCCAGCGGATATCTGCCATCTATTCTATTCTTTCCTGTGCTGTGCTTTCCTGAGTGCACATTTGCAAACCCTTGGCATTTTAAGATCTAAAAAATTTTAGATTTAAAATTTTTTAAATCTAAAAATTTTATATTTTTAAAAAAAAAATTTTACCAAGAGCACTATCTCAGCCTTCCTGTTTTGAGTTTTGTGTTTTTTGTTTTGTTTTGTATTTGGCTAGGGGGCCAATTTCCCACCAAAGTGATCCTATTACTGAAAATTCCAAAGAAAGAAGTAGTAGGCAACAAGAGATAAGAATATGGTAATTCGAAAATAGCTTAATTGAGATATAACTCATGTGTCTCACAGTTCACCCAGTTATGGTGTGTCATTCAATTACCTTTAGTGTATTCAGATTTGTATAGCCATCGACACAATCAGTTTCAGAATAATTTTATCACTCCACAAAGAAATGCCACACCATTGAGTCATTACCTACCCCTCATCCTGCCACCGCCTGTTCTGTCTGTGGCCTGAACATGCCATAGAAATGAAAACATACAATTTATGGCCCTTTGTGCCTGCCTCTTTCACCTGGCATGGGGTTTTCAAGGCTCATGCATATTGTAGCAAGTATCAGAATGCAATTTCAGAGTATGATTTAATGATGGAAGGAACCTTGAAGAGCTTAGGGAGGATGCAAGGCTAATACATCTCCTGGACACCAACCCTGCACTGGCCATTAACATTCAGCTCTGAAATGGTCATTTCTTTCTCTTGGAAGTATCTAAAAGAAGTCTATTTTCACTGCTAATACTCTCTCCTTCTCTGCCCCTTGCAGTACGTATAACTGAAAGCCTTGCTTAATTACAAAAACAGAGTCAGTCATTGTTGCTTCCTGTTAACTACTTGCCTAAGAAACACATTCATCTTGTAGAAGAGATAATGAGCAAAACTGGCAATGCCCTAATAAGCTCTAAATTAAGCATACAGAATGTCCAATGAAATATAAGAATCAGCAAAAAAATTTTGTCTACTTATTGATCATTAGTGTTAATGAGAACACAGCAAGTAGCTTTGTTCTTATTCACTTAGAAAATATAAAAACAAGGTAAGCAAGCAATTAGGAAGGTTAACGCGAGCATTCAGGTTTCATCTTGATAATGGAATTATTTGTTTCTTGGTCTGGTGACCTCAGAGGCCCTGCATGGCTTCATCTTCGCTGATCTTTTGCCTAATTTCCAGCCACGTTTTAGTAAGGGAAACTGGGAAAATAGGGAGCAGAGCCTACAGAAAGCAAACAAACGGAATGAATACACTTACCTCCAGTAAATATCAATTACAGATCAAAACGAGGTCTGTTGTTCGTATGAAATGACTGGAGCCTCTTACTAATAACAGCGGAGGAAGCCATCTGGGAGACTGACTGCTAGTGAGGAGCTTCTCAAGCCCTCTGAGGAGCTCAGATGCTAAAAGACTAAGAAATACCTGAAAGGGATGAGACTGCAACTGTGGATCCAAGAGAGAGTGCGGACTCTAATGCAGGAAAGACTAGTTGCCCAGACCTAGGTGTCTGAAGCTGTCATTTGATTTTTTTTTTTATTTTGGGTTTAGGGGTCCGGACTTGGCAGTGTACATGGGTTATTCCTGGCTCTGTGCTCAGGAGTGACTCTAGCAGTGCTCAGGGACTGTATGCATAGCCTGGGATCGACCAGAGTCACCAGCACACAATGCAAAGCACCTACCCTGTACTCTCTGGGCCCGAGAAGGAGATTCTTCAAGAAGCCAGCGAATTTACCAAGAGCAGGGCAAAGTGGCTTTAGTTGCTTCTGTGTTGTTTATTAGACTTCCAGATAAAGCATGGCTGGGGAATGTCCTTACGTGGCCCATGACATCTTGTGATCTGGCCCTGGTACATGACCGACAGATATATGCTTCTGCTGGGCTGCTGGGGCCTGTCTGCTTCTATTGTAAGGTCCACAGATGATGTTATAAATATCCAAATGGCCCTTTAGGAAACAGAGTTCCCCTCCTGATCAAGGAACTCTGGGAACATAGGGTTTCTGTCATTTTACAAGGCGTTTTTCAAATGGCTTCCTTATGGAAATCATGAAGAAAATGGGTGCATGCTAGGGTGATTTAGCAGTCTAACCACTCTAAGACTGCTGATAAACAGATCTATCGGGATTGAACCTGGCAAATTGTCTGAGGGCTGTATTGAACACGAGTGTTTTCCTAGCATCATCCCTTTGAAGTAACCTGATACGCACTGAGGTACCTGGTGCTTGGCGCCTACAAAGATGAGAAGGGCGTGAATACTCCAGATGACAGAGCAGGCTCCATGCTGGCACTGGCTGGGGAACATACCATCTAGTAGCTTTTTTTAATAAGGCAGGGCCAGTGCCTAGGAAATGCATAAATGCTCAAGCCTAGAAAATAAAATCTAAATTCAACACATTTGAGTGTTCTCTCCTGAAATGCTAGAAGTATGGGGAGAACCTACTAAATAGCAACATGGGGGTGGGGGAAGTGGAGATTTTAATGGCCAGAAGGTATTGATAGACAAGACGATGAGGAGGATGCCAAGGGGGCGGATCTTGGACCATTTAAGTAGAAATCGAGCATTCTAGCAGTTTTGCACTTTTGATAGCCAACTTACTAGACTGTGATTTGATTCATCTCAATTCTGGGAAACATATTTTCGTGAGGGACCTAGACTAACCCAGCTCCTTCACAGGAGTCAAATCATAGAGTGCCATAAATCATGACAGTTGAGCAACAGTTGGAGTGAGGATAGTTAGTTAAGAGAATAAAATATTGAAGGGCCAAAGAAGTCTTCTTTAAATATTTCAAGGGGACTAGAAGTCAGAATTGTGTTCTACTTCCAAGAGGAAAAATAAGTTCTGCTAGTAATTAGGAGTCTGGAATGGAAGTAGATGAACCTCAGGTTATTTGAGATGCTCAAAAAATTGATATGGGGGTGGCATATCCCTCCCCACCATGAGGAAGCTGATACCAGAGTCTTAAATCTTTCACATCAGGGATCTAGAAGAGTTCACTTTAAACTATTGTTTGAATGTGTGTGTGTGTGTTGGGGGGCGTTGGGTTTGTTTCTCTCCAGCACATACAGAAATGAAATGTTTCATGGGTTATATGGCATAAATCTGGGACAGCTAACAGGCAAGCATGCAACACTTCCTTTGAATGTGCCCCGCCTTCCTAGTGCACATAGGTGTTCAAGAAGGAGCTCTACTCCCATATGACCCAGGTTTCACTTCTTGGCGTTACCTGCCCACCCATATAAAACCATTACCGTGAACAGATATATGTACATATATTGGACTGTGTACAATAGCAGGATATGGAAATAATCCAAATGTCTAAGAACAGATGAATGGGTAAAGAAGTTATGGTCTGTATATTCAGTGGAATACTTGGCCATCATAAGATGAAATCTCACAGCCTGCTGCAACATGGGTCCAACTGAGAGTGATGTGTTAAGCAAAGTAAGTTCAAGGAGAGGGCGAAGGACAAATACTGGATACTGTCACTCATTCATGGAATATATACAGACAAAACTAGGGAATAGACAACATTGAACAAAGTCAAACGCTTGGTCTTGGATTAAAAACTCATTCACAAGCAGGAGGAAAGAAAGATGGAGGGGGGAAAGAGATGAACTAGAGATGAGGAGCATGCAGTTCCTGAACTATAGTAAACGTGAATTATGGCAGGAAATCTCTTGAAGCTACAATGTTTCTTGTGAAGGTGTTTACTTATTTTGTACCTTATTTGTAGATTTGAATTGAGGCGTTTCTTTCCTTTGGCTGCTTTCTGCTGATGGATTTTTGGGCAAATTTAAGAATTGAGAATCATGCATTTTTACAACTACTAAAGTACCTATATTGCTCACTGTGGTTTCTATCCTTGAAATTTACATTTTTTTTTTCACTTTTATAGAAAAATTTATTTGTATGATGGTATAATATTTATAGATAGTTAAAATACAGAACTTAGGTTATATAACCTTTCTCAGTTACTTCTTAGACAAGTGACTAAACTTCACTAGGGCCTCAGTTTCCTAAATGAGATAGTAAGAATAACTACTTCACAGGTTATAAGTGAAGATAAGATGTATCATACCTGGCACATACTCTGTTTTTTTTTGGGTTTTCTGGTATTGTGCAAGTCACTCTAGTTGTACTTTTTTTATATTGTAGCTTTTATTTATTTATTTTTTCTTTTTTTTTAATTTTTTTATTTTTACAATTACAAAGATATACAATTAAAAGTTCATATGGGGCCGAGTGATAGCCTAGCGGGTAGGGCGCTTGCCTTTGCACGTGCCGGGTTTCCAGCCGGTCTCGGGTCTCGATCCCCGTATCCCATATGAGTCCCTGAGCACCAGCCAGAGTAATTCCTGAGTGTAGAGCCAGGAGTAACCCCTGAGCATGCCGGACCCACACGAGCAAAAAAAAAAAAAAAAAAAAGTTCATATTTGGCTTTGGTCATACAGTGTAGCAGCACCCATCCCGCCACTCAGTGCCTATCTCCCACCACTCAACGCCCCCGGTCCCTCCCCCCCCCAGCCCCTCCTCCATGGCAGGTTCTTATTTCTTTCCATTTCTATCTTTCTTTTCCTTCCTCTCCAGACTATGGATTACAGAACATACATTAAAGGGTTGTCATGTGTATCCTTTTGCCTCTATTTAATGCTCAGTCCTAGGCTGGCATTAGTACCCTCACAATTGCTAGCACACTGTTCCATTTTCTGTCTTACCTAACCTCTGACTCCCACACGTTTGTGATACTTCCACCTTTGATCAGGACCCTCCTGATGTATGTTTCACTTGACCTTGGATATTGGTATCATAATATGTACCTATATATTTATGTTATGCAGATAAATGCAGTCATTCTGTAACTGTCTCTCTCCTTCTAGCTAATTTCGGCCTCAACATAATCTTCTCCATGTCCATCCATTTGTAGGCAAATTTTATAACTTCATTTTTCCTAACAGCTGCATAGTATTCCATTGTGTAGATGTACCAAAGCTTTTTTATCCAGTCATCTATTTTTCGGCACTCTGGTTGCTTCCAGATTCTGGCTATTGTGAATAATGCTGCTATGAACATAAAAGTAGGGATGGTGTTTCCGGCTATGTATTTTTGGTTTCCCAGAGTAGATTCCCCAGGAGTGGTATGGCTGGGTCAAATGTGGGAGTTCAATTTCTAGTCTTTGGAGGAATGACCATATTAGGAAAT